>JAOUZG010036556.1:501984-512373 GCA_026289955.1 Argiope argentata | reverse complement strand
TTCGAATTTTTCATCTATATTTTTAGCTCTTGATTCTCAATTTATTTACAACTTTAATTAACTAAAAATCAATATATCTAAAAGTTGAAAATAAATTGAGAATCAAGAGCTAAAAATATAGATGAAAAATTCGAAATAATTTTTCTCAAATTCATTTTGGTGTCCCGGGACTACCATTTTTCGACGTACTACCTCGCTAAGGGATGAGATGCGGAAGGACTCAATCCCCGATTTCATCCCTTGACCTTGATTTCCACCTCATTGGATATTTTTTCGTTTTTTTTTCACGTATCTGTGAGTGCCGTGTCGTTTCTGATTGTACTACTTTACCGTAACTCAAAATTATATATTAATTGCTTATATGGCTAGTTCAAATGGCAAAAAAAAACTGTCAGATCAGCAGGAATAGTTCTATTAAAGTTCGATTTACGCGTGGCTTTGAGTTATCCTTAATTTTTAGACATGAGTGTAATTTTAGAAAGGAGTTTGTTAACTCAGGGCTTAGATTTCGTGGGAAAATGAGTACCCCGTGAAATTGAGAAAAATTCATCGTGAAGCCGTAGTTCGAGAGGTTTGAAAACTGTTAATAGATAATAATTAGTTTGAAATTATATATGCGCATTCTAGTTTTCCATCTTACAAAAGAAATTTTTCAGACCTAAACTTATATGTGTCCGCCTCAGATTAAATTATTGCATTAAAATTTATATGTATGAAATTAATCTTCTCATTAGTTGCCTGTTAGTCAATCCATTTGATTCAAATTTATACTTAATCGAACTCCTTTACTCAAAATTTAAACTCAATTAAACTCATTTACTCAAAATTTATACTCAATTAAACTCATTTACTCAAAATTTATTCTCAATTAAACTTATTTACTCAAAAATTATACTCAATTAAACTTATTTACTCAACATTTATACTGAATTGAACTTATTTACTCAAAAATTATACTCAGTTGAACTTATTTACTCAAAAATTATGCTCAATTAAACTTATTTGCTCAAAGTTCAATTAAACCCATTTACTCAAAGTTTAGTTTTACTCATTTACCCAAAATTCAATTTAACTCATTTACTCAAAAATCCAGAGGTGTTGATAGTAAAATTTGGAATTTATGAAATTAAGAAATTTATGTGGTTTTGATAAATTGTAAATCTTTAGCAAATTTTGTACTCACGGTGTCAAAAAGATTAGCTCAAAAATGCAACTATTTTGCTATGTGATGAAACTCTAAATATATTATATTTTACAATGTATAGAGAATTGGTAAACAAAATAGCCAATCTTTATTCAATATACATAGGTAAATGCAAATACTTTTCAACTGACTGCACTTTAAATATTGATAAGCAGCATATTCTGTGCTTCTTAAAAAATTTCTCTCACTAAAATTTAATTTCGGAGGAATTGTTTTATCTTCACATGTCCATTTTCATGATTTTATGATTCAATCTAAAAGGCACAGAACATAAAAAAATAAACATCTACTGAACATAAAAGGACTCTGATTGCTTGTATGATGTAATAAATGTTACACGTTTTTAGTAATAACTTCATTAAATGAAAACCGTTTGTGTTTGTGTCTTTCCAGTTCTTCAACATGGCTGGTGTATTTATGAAAATCTTCAACTTGATATGCATGATGCTGCTGATAGGACACTGGAGCGGTTGCTTGCAGTTCCTTGTGCCCATGCTCCAAGGGTTTCCTCCGAACTCCTGGGTCGCCATTAATGAGCTTGAGGTAAGCTGCAACACCCTCTATTCAAGGCGCTTCAGCAATATTTTTTTACAGCCCCAATTTAACCCTATATTTGGTACGACAGAGCTTTTCAGCCAAAATAATTGTTTCATCCATTCAACATTCCCAAATTTTCTTATATATAATTGGTATTTAAAATTTTAGATTTTTTAACTCATTAAAAAAATTGTATCAAACCACTTCTGTAAAACTTTCATCTTGAAATTTTTATCATGTGAGAACAACATTATGTAGCTTTGGTTTGGAGGTTTGGATGTCTCCAAAATTTACGGACAAAATATATTTTCATCTGCTTTTACAAGTATTCCATTATTTTTATGTATGCTTCTTTGAAAGAAGACGCGTTTTTAAAAGGTTAACCCGCTTTTACCAGCATTGCTTTATTTTTACGTAGGCTTCTTTGACAACAGATACGTTTTTAAAAGGCTGACGAAGAACTATGACATAACAACTGTTATTTCATCTCAAAATCGACCGAGCTGCAAAATTTTGTTTACCAGCTGGAAAAAATGGCAATGAAAGTATATATATGTAATGATATTTTTAAAATTAAATTAAACCCCAATTAATTTCCAAAGCCCTATCTTGATTTATCCCATAGTAATATCCTTCTAAAATATTCTCTTATTTCACTATCCAATTCACTTGTTCTAATTAATTAATTCAAGAGAAGCCGTGCAAAATTGCTGAAACAGCTAAACGCTGGCTATTTTCTCACAATCCGTGGGACAGATGAAAAGTGCTGACCTAAACAAAATATCTTTAAAAAAGATCTCTGTATTTCCCTTGCCTCTTATGCATGAGCCATGGAATTCCTTATTGAAATCTGATTTTAGAAGGTCTATAAAAATATTTTCCCTCTCAAAGTCTTGGTATTTAAGACCAGGGATAGTGATTTCCCGTCCCTTTTTTACACTTAGCTTTTTCGGCAATTCCGTGTTGTGTCGTTCTGTGTTGTGCACGCCGCTTTCGCTTGTAAATAATGCCTGCTCCCGTGATGGAATCAAAAGAACATAAAAATTCAACCTGTCTTCTCCATGATTCCGGCCACGACTCTGCTATCTGCTCTCAACAAATCGTTTAAATATTTTTCATTATATATATATATAGATAGATAGAGAGAGAGAGAGAGAGAGAGAGAGAGAAGTCTCGTGATTTTTTCAAACCGGCTTTAATTGGTTAATTACTTAAATGAATTAAGATAAATAATAACTCACAAATAATTCTCACATATTAACTTAAAATTTGATATAGCAGATTTCATTTTTTATTCCTATTTTATATATATATACTTCTTTTATTATAACTGTGTGCGTTGCTAAGTATTTTTCTTGCAATTACACCAAATTTGGCGAATTCCAATGCTAGGGTAATACTATCTCTCACTGCGTGGGACAAATCTCGTCAGTATCGAGTATCGAAAATAAATGCAATATTATATTTTTACTAGTAAATTAAGGCATACTATTCTTTCTGGCATAGGTATGAAAAGGCTTTTTTTTATTATTAGCGTCATTTATCATTTGATCTCACCATATGTTTTAAATAATCCACTCTAACACGAATTTTTCTATCCTTCATTCAAGCCGTAGCTCCTATTTTAGTCTTTCCGCAATTTAATTTTAAATAAAACGAATTTCAGCTTATGGGAATATTAATTTTTAATAGTGAAATCCTCTAAGCTAAAATTAATTGAATATCAATGGCAGTTTTATATTACCGCTTCATTGGGGATTCAAAAAGTTTTAAATAATTCTAAATCCATTAATTTATTCCCACTCATAAGAATATTTGATGTTTTTGAAAACGGATAAGTTCGTCGTTACAAGCATTATCAGCAATGCAATAACTAATCAAAATTTCAGAGATTTCAATTCAAAAATTTTAATTACAAAATTCTATTATTATAAACACGAAATAAGTTTATTAAGACAGAAGCATAAAGTATGAAAATTTATAAAGCTTGTTTCAACAAGAAAATTATAACACATTTAAATTAATGGGAGTGCCTTCTTAATCTTTTTAGCACACTTTCTGATAAAAAATGTATGCCAGAGAATGCCTTCCAAGGTATTGCAGTACAATAGTTCCGAAATATTTACCACTATCGTGAATTTAGCATTGCCACTGACTCTATCGTGTGATACTTTCGCCATGTGTCGGGTGTTGGCGAGTATTTTGGCGATTGTTCTCTGGTATAAGAAATCAAATTAGTATTTACAAGCAGTTTTTCCCAAACAATTCAAACAAAAATTTGACACAAAATTATATTTTGCAATTCCAAAATCAAAATACCAAATTTGATTTATTTAAACTATTAAGTTTTTTTAGTTATCGCGTTTTCCTGCTTGAGAAAGTGCAACTGAGAAACGGTCTATTACTTATCGGTATGGAAAAAAAAGTGAATTTGAAACAACGATAACCCGCCAAGTTTGGTCCTCCTCTGTCTCCCCAACTGCGCTCGTGAGATTTCCAAAAAAGAAGAAATGTAAACTTATATTCAGTTGGACTTAAGATTTTGAAATGATAGTGTGGTGATTGCCATACATATAAACCAGATAACATCCCTCTGAACGAAGTGCACTTTTGGCCCAACGGATATGTTACTCGGCTACTAACAATAAGATTGGGAGTTCGGGCCTAGCGCAATTCGCTGATCTCCTATAATAGAATTGGCAAAACCTTTTGATGCATGCTTTTTGCTTAAATATATTCGGCGGAGAAAGTTTTTATTTTGAGTTATAAAAGCCAGTGAAAATAAAATTGCCTTAATGTTTATCTGGTGTTAAGCGTTAATGTGTTTCGTCTTTGTCCTGCAAAATATATGTTTTATGTTAAATTAGAGTATTTGATTTGCATCATTTTAACATGTTTAATTGGATGCCTCTGAAGCAATTTTCAAACTCGATGTAAACAATAATTTTTTCATTGGATTCGGCACAAATTTTGGAAAATGTCTACACTGCTAATGTTAAATCTGTGTCTTGAATTTCATCCCTTTGTCTCTCATCTTTTTCATAATTATCACGTTAACTTACTTAATCCAAACAGCCGTATACACTTTCCTTGAACTGAATTTGCTCAGAACTAAAAATCTGAAATAAATTCATCAAATTGAAATCATTAAAAATCAAAAACAAATTCATCAAATTAAAATCATAAAAAATCTAAAATCAGAAATAAATTCATCAAATAAAATCTTCAAAAATCAAAAACAAATTCATCAAATTAAAATCATAAAAAATCTAAAATCAGAAATAAATTCATAAAAATCTATCAATTTAAAGTAACGATCGTACACTAAATTTCATCCCCATAGTTTAAATTGGTCTTGAGTTGTTTTTGTCAGGGGCAAACATAAAATCCAATAAGTATTTTTCGAACTCCAGAAGGTGTTCTAAAACGTGGTGATTGGTCAAAATGTCGAGTTCCAATTCTTTGATGATTACAGTGCTTTCCCTATACTTAGTTAAGAAAAAGTAATTGGAAATACGCATAATTTATAGGCATTCGTTCTCAAAATTTTAGACAGGACTATGAAACCTCAAGTGTTCCTTATGATCTTCAGATCCTTATGTTAAGCAAATTTTTAGCGATCATGTCGTTTATATTCCTCTCTTTTTAAGTTTTTAATAAAACTAACCAGATGCGCACTTTTCAAAGTAAACATTTTATTAAAGATCGATAAATCTTTTGAAAAATATCTGACAAGCAATGTAACAGCCTATAGGCTCCAACTTTGCGTGGTATGATCGATGTTGTCATGACGCTCTTTCGCTCGATCAGTTTTTACTCTTCCTTAAAGTCAATAAGCGAAAAATTTGTTTCCACCTTCAGCAATTCAGTTAAATAATTAGTTAATGTACTCAGCTAATTTTATCCTCCATTTCCTTAATAAAAGATAATAATTTATTTGATGAATAGGCTTTCCTTTTATAGCTCGTCGTACTTATATAGTCTATTTGCTTCTTAATTATCTATAGTATTAATAATTTATATTATATTTTAGTTGAATGAGTTGAGTTGAGGTGAAATTGTTGTTTTATGGCACAAAAGCCATTTTGCTGTACAACATTCTTTAGTTAAAAATACTTGTATCAATTTATAATAAAATCAAAATATGGAATGTTTATAAAAACGGAAATGTCTAAAAGCTTAAATCTGTGAATTATGAAAAGGCGTAATAATGATGTAAGTATGGTATTTTGCTAAAAAGTGCTGCTAATGTTTATATGTGAATATAAAAAAATTATTTAAAAAAAATTTAAAAGGCCTACATGCGGGGTTTTGGACAGTAACTCGCCCAATTCAAGGTGAGATTTCTAAAAACATACAAGATACAAGGGCCGTGGTGACTTGGTGGTGTAATCTCGGCTTGTGCGCAGTAGGGTTTCAAGTTCGAGACCCAATTCAACCGAAGAACCGTCACGTAAGGAGGTCCGTTGTACGTTAAATTCGTTAAGGCCAGACGTCCTCCCACTGGTTTGGAGGTTAGAGTACTAGCTCAGGAGGCGTCCTCGTCAACTGAACGTGGTTCAAAATTACGAGGTCCGTCCAAAAATAGCCCTAGTGTTGTTTTACAACGAGACGTTAATATAACTAAACTAAACTAATCTAACATTTAAAAATTGGTTAATTGTTTCTATTTGATTTAAATATTAATTTATTTCTGCTCAAAAAAATTTCAACAAGGTTATTACAAAAACTGAATTAAATAAAAACTCTGGATGCTAAATAATTGTTGCAAGTTGAATAAATATATTTTGAAATACTTTTCCGAAAGTTCATACTTCCTTTTTCCCAAGAAAATTTTATAAATAAATGGCTTTAAACTTGAAATTTTATTCTGAATGGGAAGAAATATTGGAGAAAGTATTGATTATTTCTCAAATTTTATATTTCTGGAGTGTGTTTATTGTTTGAGCGCTGCGTTTGGATAACAATTCTTTGTGGTTTCAGTTGAAAAATGAAAATTCCCATGACATAAGAAAGAATTCCATGAATTCAGAAAATTCTGAATATTTTCCTTTTTCTAGTTAAATCGACCGGCTTTGAAACATCGACTTGAAAACTTGGTCCTCAAAAGATTGTATTTCCATTCTATTCGAAAACGAAAATGAGAAACTGTCTGCCCAGACGTACATCGCATCAACAAAGCTTTTTTTTTTCGAGTTCCAAGGAATGGCAACTGTCTCTCAAACGCATGTTTGCTCCAGAAAAAGAAAATTAAGCAAAAAGCAAAAGTGAAGACGTATTGACAGAAAACAACGACAGACCAAGGTGAAAGAAAAAGCTGTCATCGCTATCTTTGATAAGAAAACAAAATTTTCCTGTCTTTTTTTATATAAGTATGAACAAATATTATTTTTAAAATCATATTTGGCTGTAAAACTACTTTCCATGTGGTGGAGGCATTTTCAGCTAAAATTAAAGGCTAATGAAACCAAACTTCCAATATACTGTCTAAAAAATTTCGTTTATTAGTTTTACCCATAGATACAAACAATATTTTCTTGCTCTTTTTAAAACTTTCTTGTATGCGTAGTATAAAGAAGGGACAGTAGTCATCGAAAAATTCGAACTCTAGATTTTACTATCATTCCACGTTCAAACTCAATAAAATCTTTATAACCTGCCATTGTCGCAGCATTAGCCAATATAACATCAGCGCCTACGTAGATGGGTTGACGGGGCGCCTAGCCCCGGCAGGGGCTTATCCCCGTTCATGGTGAAGATAGCTAGCTGCCTGACGTTCAGTAATGTTCTTAGTACTCTGCGAAGAGCCATCTGATGTTGCAGACCAGGAGAAACGGCTTAAGTAGTTCTAGGTTGACAGAGAGGAAAGTGAGGTGGCGAGTGTCAGGACTCGTTCTTATTGGTTGTTAGCTTGGAGGGGATGTGTTGGGTAGCATCCTTGTGATTTAGGTTAGATTTTAACTTAGAATTTGGTTTTTACAGTTTAAAGTTTAAGTTAGAAGTTATTTACAAAGTTCTAGATAAGAAATTTTAGATTAAAATTCTTCTGGGTTTTCTTGTTTTACTATTTGGTGAATAGGTTGGAATATTTTTAACTGCAGAATTTTCATTATTTTCCAGATTTTTAAAAAAGTTTTCTGCTAATTTTTTTATGTATTTTAGAAGGGTAGGATAATTATATTCATCATACATTACTGAGCTTGGCATGAACCAGCGCATTTTACAGATGTTTCGCATAATTTTATTTTGAAGTTTTTCTAGAGCAGAAATATTTGAAATAGGAGCATATCCCCACACAGGGCAGGCATAAGTTAATACTGGACGCAAATAAGCGGTGTAAATAAGCATTTTATTTTTCCTAGGCATTTTTATAACATCAGCGCCAGACACTAATTGTCTTATATAGGCATTGGCAATAGCAGCATCGTATTCTCATTGGTTTCATCTCTTTATTTGCATATGCATGTCTATACCAGTTTTTTTAGGGGGGAATGGATTTTCAATGTATATATTCCATATTCATAAATGTCGTAGTGCAAATGACATCAGCCGAAACTTTTCGTAAGATCATTAATAAACATACAGATACATCATACGGATTTAAAAGTGTCAGTAAGCCTGTCCCTCGTTAGAAATCAGTGAAAAGTAAATCAGTTTTTAAAATATTTTTTCCATTAAAGTCCTCTACATGTTTTTTTCTACAGTCATGAAGGTTTAATAATATATCCCATTTTTCAAGTTTTCCCATAAAAGAAAAAAATCAAGCGTATGTAGGTGCAGTAAATACTGTAGGCATTTCGTGCTCGAACCAATAATGAAAAAGACGATTGCACTGCGATGATTCTCAAAATTTTTCTTTTAGCAAAGTAAATGTATATAAAGGGTGTCCCCAAATTAACCTAAAATGTGAATAAATATCGCCAATTCGTGCTATAAAATATCGTCAATCCTATTTTTAAAAAATAACAAAAAAGCCATTATTAACAAAAAATATTTTTAAAAAAACATTTGGCAGATAACTTAAGGTTAGTAAAAATGGTGCTTTGGAGAATGTTTCCAATGTTCAACAATATTTCAAAAAGTTGTGATGATTGCTTTATAAGCCAATTAATATCCTTCGAGCTGAAGGGTCCCCTTTGCTCGATCGATATGATACTCGGCTATTAACCATAAGATTGGGAATTCGGGCCTAGCGCTATTCGCTAATCATCTGTAAAGTAATGACAATCTGGCTGCCATAGCTGAAAATTTAGGAATTTGCCTGTTAGATCGTGTGATTTAACAACATTGGATTTTATTTATGGGATTATTTGAAATCAAAAGTCCATGTCAAAAATCCCATAAGCCCGCATGCAATGAAGGAAAAAATACAAAAACTCCACCAACGAAATCCAACCACTTTTATGCAAATTTGTCATTGAAAATTTCAGTAAGAATTCGTATGTTCTAGGAAAACAATGGAGGCCATTTCCCCTATGTATTCCTTACATGATCCTATCATATATACTTCACCATTCAATAAAAATATATTAATTTTAAAGAAAAACTGCTAAATCTTGTAGTGACACGTTGTTCTATCGAGTAATGCTTCCTTTTTACTAATCCTAAACTATCAGCTGTCAAATGGTATTTTAATAAGGCTGCCAGTACTTGGTGGCAAATTCAACTGCAATATACGAATGGTTTCAAATTCAAATCTTGTGTTAATTTTAGGGCACCCTTTATAATTCATTGATCCCTCCATGCCATGTTGCATTTGAAAAGATTGTGTTTCAAATCTATCAAAATAATTTCATTAATAATATCTTTTAAAAAATAAAATTGCCCGAAAGTTTTTCTCTGTTTTATATCTCTCATTTTATCGAATGTCTCAATATCCTAATCATCTTACTATTAAAAAAGATAACTGAAGCCATCCCCAACAGGGAAGAACTCTTCTCGGACAACATTCCTTGAGGGCGATGACTTCGGCACGTGAATATCCTGCAATATCCCATCTTTTTTGTAACTCACATACATCTCTGCTCTGACGTTTTTTGAGTCTATTAGTATTCCCGACAGCTGTGCTCAAGACGCGGGAATCAATGACTCTGGATCGTTTCTCACTTTTTTTTCATCTTCCTTCTCAGCTTTTATGCAGTTCCAAAAATTGAATGAAAAGGGGAAGTGTAGTTTAAATTCTTTATTCTGATCCGGTAAAAGGATAGTTTTTAAACCTTAATGAATTTTTATGGTCACGTGAGAATATGATGTTGTTTTGGTGTGAGATTTTTCAAGCCTCAAAATGCGTAGGGAACAAATTGGCGATTTATCGCTTTTGAGGTAAAATTTTTCACTTTTCAGTTATTAGAAAATAATATTGGAAATAATGTTGGAAATTTATCTCCAACTAAAGTAAAAAATCTGATTTCCAAATTATTCAGTCTTTGAATTTTAACGAATTATCTTAATTAATTTAATTCATTAACCAGTTTAAACCGGTTTGAAACAATTTCGAGACTATCAGATTACGCATGAGTTGATATTTAGAAAAATGATGGCTTTTTTCCCCCCATCTCAAAATCGATCGAGCTCCAAAAGTTTGTTTGCCACCTAGAAAAATTGAAAATAAAGGCTTAAAAAATATAAAAATTATTATTATTATTATT
>JAOUZG010036556.1:459496-481294 GCA_026289955.1 Argiope argentata | reverse complement strand
TATATATATATATATATATATATATATATATATTTATAGAAATTTCAATATTTTTCCAGAAATATTGGGATTAAAATATTTGGTATCATTTCCTGATTATACACTCAATGACTATTATCCCCCATGTTCACCTGATTTAGCTCCCTGCGACTTCTCTTTATATCTGAAATTTAAAATATAATTATAATGAGATATCTTGTTGATATTATGGCTATATAAATACGTTCAATGCAGGCTTTTATAGGTGTAAGATTTTTAAATAAATATTGAATTGTTGTAACAAGCAGAATGGACAAAATTACGAAATAAATGCTAAGGGTTTTTTTAACAAATTAAACCAAATGATATTTTTTGTTTCTATTTTCTTTTAATTTTTAGTCTCATTAATTTTTTTGGCGTTGATTTTCTTTAAATGCGGGTTTTATAATAAATGACTAGCAGTTGTATTTCTTTTTTTCTGAACAATAAATGCAGAAAAATATGAAAGAAAGCATAATATCTGAGATGCAGGATCAATGATTCTAAATCGGCATGAACGACGAAGAATTGTTTCAAAGATTTTACGTTTGCAACCTTACATTGCAACATTTGAAATCAAAATTTTTTACTATAGCAACTGAAGGAAGGAAGGGGGGAGGGGTACTTTCAGCTACTAGAGGCATCAACTACCTGCTCGTTTCAAGTTTAGACACGTATGGAAAGTATAGAAAAGTATGGAAAGTATAGAAAAGTATGGAAACTTTTTACTGAGGCATAAATAGAACAAAGAATGGCATCACGGATCAATACATTCACTTCATTTCAAAACATTTCTCGAATTCTTGGACCAAGCCGCTCGCTGAGTCAGATGGTACCAAGACTTTATTCTGGGTTTTTTTAAGAAAGTTCCATCACAATCGAACGGCGTTTCGCATCTGATAGATTTACGTTCGATTTGAACGGCTCAATGATTTCGTCTGCCCCAGAAGAGCTTTATCGAATAATTTTCGAATAAAATATAAAAAACTGAACTGAAAAAAAAGATTCGATTCCTTCCAGGGGGAGGATATGAACAGAACGCGAATCAAGTTCGGAAAAGAGCCAGTAATTCCCATGAGGTTGCAAACAAAAGGCATCCTCGAGCTTTTCTTTTTTCTTTTTTTTTCCCTTTTGGTTTAAAAATATTTTTTATTCGTTGGAAATAACGTTCAGACTTCCTTTTTTTTTTAATTCTAAAGAGTGATATTCCAGAAGGACTCTATAAACTCGAGATTCTCCCTCTGGTAGCCCTTGTGCTTTGTTTTGGAGAAGATTGTTTATATAAACGTATTTATTTGAAGGAACTTAAGTGAAGGAGGAATTTTGATGCCTGAAACGCCACTTTTTTCTGAGGGAAAATGAAAAAATTTCCCATTTTGAATTTAGATTTTATTTTCACTTTAGATGAAAAGGCTATATTTTATTCACGTCTGCGAATAATCTCTGAATTTTAATGCGATCTCCTTTGAATATTTTATTGAATAGTTCGAAATAAAATAGTTTCTTTTTCGTTTTATTTTTGATTACTTAATATTGTCACAGTTTTAGAATATCGAGTCACTTTCCTGCTAGTTTAATTTTTGGAAAAAGAGAATTTCAGGGGCACTGAATGGATTCCAGATAAATAGCCTCTAAACTTTGCTTTCAACTTGGCGTCTATTTACTGATTAGGCCACGTATTGGCTGCTTTTGGCGATAAAAATGAAGATGCTGCAAAATGTTTAAATTTTTTTCTCTATGTCTATTAAAAACTATGATCTGGATACTTTTTTTTGAAAAATTTAATAGTTTTTTGGAAGACTATAAAAGAAGAAGGCACTCGCTATAGAAGAATTATTCTATGGATTTCTTTGCATTTCAAGTTGGTGACTCCAAGCGT
Organism: Argiope argentata; assembly: GCA_026289955.1. Lineage (NCBI taxonomy): Eukaryota > Metazoa > Arthropoda > Arachnida > Araneae > Araneidae > Argiope > Argiope argentata. Next base: position 479,397 of record JAOUZG010036556.1, on the reverse strand, counting down.
TAGTGTACTGTCCTATTTTTTAATTAACAGTTATTTGTATTCTTGAGCTTTGTTTCTTTCTACAAATTTTGTTTTTTGTGAACATATTGGCTGCGTTTAACTACTTGTGTTTCCTGTTTTCTTTTGTAAAAAGTTATCATACAATGTGTCATACTTATTTCACCAAATACTTCATATACTGCATGATTTCAATAAAAGTATTTAATTATTAAGGCGTTTTCAAGTTTTGCTTCTGAATAATTAAACGGATGATACCCTGGTTGATAGAGGGTTAGACTCGTATTCCTGAGGTTACGAATTTGCGAGTGAGCCGTTCTTAGGTTGCGTATTCTGTCGTGATCACAAAGACTTCTGTGTCGTGAATAATACCACTGGAGGGTTTTGGGTTAGAGGCGATCGTTCTCTGTTCTAGATTTAAATTATGATCCGTCGATGAATGAATGAAATGCGTGAATGAAGTTCGTCCAGTAAAAAGGGCAACTCATGAAGGTGCTCTAACTCATAAAACTCCTTTTTCTCTGTTTAAGTAAAACTAATTCATGGATGGGGTAAAGGGCAGCTTCTATGGTCAGAGACCTGGAGCACTGGCAGTAGAAGTCTGACTTTGCTCCGAGGCCTACAGACCTTAGCTGAGCACACTGGAGTGGCCTTCACGCCTTGGATGACACTACCAGGAGTATCCACTCCCGACGTACTTCACCCACTCTGCCCAGGTAGACCCCCTCGTCGGCTACAAGAGCGCACTTTGAGGCGGCCTGCAAGACTTGAGGATTTGTACTGAAGGATCTTCTGTATAGACCTCTCCTGGTCTAATTTTATCCTTTCAGGGGCTTATCATGCAGGACCTGGTTCATGATCGCCCTTTGGTACTGAACTTTTTCAGAGTGAATGAGTTCATGGACCTAATCCAGCTTGGCTGGTCACGGGAATGAGAAACAACAATTATACCAAATTTTCCCCTCGAGAATTCTAGAAGAATGTTTGAAAAAGAAACATTTTTTATGTAAGGCCCGCCAACTTTGGTAACCCTGTTCACCTCTGATAGCAATTCCACTTGAGTAATGGGGAAACTGGAGAGGAGAGGGAGAGTGAAGGGAAGTCGATCTGAGACTGACGAGACGAACGATGATGTGATGCTTTTGTGCTTCTTTTCGTATTTTTATGCTTTGTCCTGTACCTACACGTAAATAAAAATTTGGGACTGAAATTGGATGTGATTACTATCTCTACCGCTCATACTAAAGAATTTCCACGCAAAGAGGGTTTTTTACAGTTTACATTACACCTGGTATTTGAATGTATTCGCAAACATGGGACAAAATACCTTATACTGATGGAGAAGTTTCAAAATAACAAAAGACTTCATCGAACAATCTGTAACATTTCTAAATTTTTTAGACTTTTTTACCTTATAACTATATATATTATCGTACTCGAAATAAACAACCCTATATAAGATGACATACATAGCGTACCAAGTAATTTATGTTCTGAATTAAGTAATTAGAAATGAAATATTTGTTAAATATTTTTGTCTTTAAAATAACTTTATTTAATCTCAGCATTGCCTCAAATGTCTCTTCTGACAACAATTTTTAAATGTCTTACTCCTTTTAAAGTCAACGATATGTTTTTTTTAATTTTTCATTATAAAAGATTGTTTATGTGTGGGTTTTCCCCCCTTTTATTCCAGACCGCCCACTGGTTCAATCAGTACTCGTGGGCGTTATTCAAAGCCATGTCCCACATGCTGTGTATCGGCTACGGACGGTTTCCGCCCCAGAGTCTGACCGACATGTGGCTCACTCTGCTCAGCATGATCAGTGGCGCCACCTGCTACGCACTCTTCCTCGGACATACCACTAACCTCATACAATCCCTAGACTCTTCCAGACGACAATACAGAGAGAAAGTGAGTGACATTTTTTTTTGTTCTATCACGTGTATTCCATTCGATTCTATTAATATTTTTAATAATATTCTTTCTTATTTAGTTAAAATGGCAATAGATTGATTTTCATTCGTCTTTAAATATCAATCTTTGATGTTCTAATTTGTATTTTACAGAGATATGGGATCCTGGAAGTCATAACAGATTTAATCTGCTTGTTACTGCTGAAATCTTCAGCCTTTGAAAACTAATTCTAGCGAATCTTTTTTTTAAATTTAATCTATGAAAAATAAAATCAATCTATATATATTCCTATATATATTACGGGCGAATAGTGCACTATCTCTATGAATAAATCCTTAATTGAATATAATACCTTCTTCAATAAACTGATGGTTTATTCTCTTTTAATAACTTTTTTTTTCCTTATTTCTGTAAAATTCGTATAGTTATCCATACGTGATATTTATCTACGAATTTCATTGAGTTTTAACAAGAGAGATTCGTAATGTAGCTAACATAACACTCGCCAATTTCATGTCTTGATATTTATCAATATTTATACTAAGATTAGTTTTACTTAATTCTTTTTTATTTAAAGTTTAAATAAATTATGTTTTTGGATGGAAAATTTAAAAGGAAAAATGAAAATATCCGGCAGAATAAGTCCTTCGGAAATTCTGTTTCTGACTGGTTTCTTCTTAATTACGTAGTGCCATCTATCGTCAGCATTTCTAACTGCTGTTTTGATTCGACGAAGAAATATTTGCATTAGTGTTGGAGATTTTCCTCCCATTTTTCCCCTACTTCTTTATATTTTTGTTGAGAGAATAACTAAAAAATATTACCAACTTTCGAGGATTCATTATCCTAATAAGGAACCTTTCAGATGCAGAGATTTCAATTTATCCGATTTTCAGTCAGAAACTTTTCGATATTTAATATTATTAGATATGGGCTCCACATTATTTCATTACAGAATTCCTTCCTTCCACTCCAAAAAAAGTCAAAAGTGAAATAAATATCGAATATTTTTTTTAATATTTCACCATTGCTTATTTGATATGTCTCTTGATTAACAGTAAACATTCTAAAATCAGCTTCCGCTATATTTACCACTTTTCTTTAAATACCAAATATTTTGAAAAATAAAAATTAGCTCACATGCTCTTAAAAGTTAAATCAGATAATGACTTCAATATTTATTTCAAGCTTATTATCCAATTCTACCAATATCATCAAGCAAACTATTGTTTAGTGTGAGTTAATCACTCCATTATGCAGACGATTCATTTACTTTTCGATTATTCTTAAGTTTAGTTTATAATACAACACAAATTATTTATTATTATTGATCGTGTTTATATCGCTCTATATAGAATCTTTTCTTTAGTGTAAATTTTTCGTGTAGCCAAATATAAATTATTTCTCAGTTATGAGGTCGATAAATAATAGAAAAAATTGGATTTAATTTAGTGTTGTAATGAATAAGGAAACAATAATTTTCTTCCATTTTTCCATGGTGTGGTAAGTATTAAATATATCTCTTTTTTGTATTAAATAAATTTAATTTAATTAAAATTTTGAAATAAATATTATTTATCGTTTTCTTTTTTAAATTATTTTCTTTCTCAATAAATCTATAAAAACTAAAAAAGCATTACTTTCATTTTGTTTTGCATATCTCTGAGAATTAAAATGTATAACTTTTCAATTCTTCGTTATCGTAAACAACAATTTGAGGAACTAAGAACACTATATGAGCAACACAATTACTTTTTATTTTCAATTAATTTTCACGTGAATCATTGCTTCGGAATCAGGCTAGCCCAAATATTTATTCATCAAATATGGAATGATTAAACTAGAAAAAAGTGTAAATTAATCCACAGCGTAAATGCTGTATATTGTTTAAAGAAAGTTGTTTTGGAAGAAAAGTGAAATATTAACTATTAGAAACACAGTATCTCTGCCACTCGTATATAAAATTTGATAAATCATATATTATAGATATCTATTGCTGCCACAAAAGATATATTCACCATATTACAGACGACCTTTTTATTCGATTTTTTAAAGTTGACTTTAGAAATCATTCTATTTTAAAAGCCCTTTATAAAATCCAAGTTTATATCATCCTTGATTTAATTTTAATTTTACTTTAAAATGATAGCGTCTCTTTTATAATTTTACAAATCAAATTATAAATAGCCTATAAAAGTAACACAAAATTTATCTCCTATTTTAGTTACAATATAGTTCTTCTTCTTTCATATATTATTAAAATTCGGTAATTGTTCAGATATAACTTGAACAATTCTTTGGTGCATGCTTAATTATCTTTCTTTTAGCTTTTTCATATCTTATTTTCGGGAAATAAGAAAGAAGTCAATTTGTAGAAGGTTTTATCTTATTTTAATAAAAAAGAAAACCATTCGGTAAAAATCATGCACTTTGCAAGAGAGTAATTTTAATTCTATTCATTTATTGACATATGAGGGATTAATTAATGAATGACTAGGTTTTTTCGTAAATCAAAAGCATTTCGTTGAATTAAATGCTTGTTCACTCGTAACAATGACATAAAAGAAATTGCAATAGAAGCAGGGAAAAAATGGCGAACTCATTTACAAGAATTGATGCATCAGATTTTTTAATTACTGTTTCCTTTGATGTTTCTTTTTTCTAATTACTATGTTCGAAACAGGTACGACATTGAATGTAATTCCAATTTAGTAAAAATGTCATGTATTTAATTATATTTATGATTTTTTTAAAAATGTCTTATGGTTTTTTTGTTCACAATTTTCTTTTTTTAATAAATTGTTGCTCAAAAATTTCTTTTCAATTCTTTCTGAATAATCCATTAAATAAAAATTATTCTTCTTTAAATAAATAAAGCAACGTTTTTGAGAACTGAATTAAAAGCGTTATGATAGTTATCGTTTGTTCGTAATCAATTTTGTTCCTGATTCATAATTATTCTTTCGTTCCTGTTCTTTTCCCTAATTTTTTTATATTGTTGTTCAAACTTAGTCACGAACATCTGCCGAGTGCTTTGTTCATTCGAAACATCTGTCTTTTATCCAAATGAAAAGAAGAAAAGACTAAAAGTTCTTATAAAGAATTTTTAAATATAATTGCTGATCTTTTAATTATATTCTGTTTACATTAACTAAAAAAATAAATACTTCCTTTTGTGTTTTTTGACGTCATTTTTTGCGTCTGTTATTTTAGTTTTCATAAAATGGAATATTTTCAATCAACTTACATGTTTTTACTACACTTTTTTTCAACATTTAATTAATAAATGGAATTAATAGTATTTACGTAATTAGAATCAACACCAGAATGTTCATTTTGAAATATAGTTATTTTCATTAAATAATACCAAATATTTTAAGCTATTATTCAGCATTTTTTTATCATTAATCAGAGTATTTTATGAGTAATACATTATAGAACAAATTAATATTAATCTAAATTCTACGTCGTTAAATATACTTTAATGCAGAGTTTTTCAATGACGGAAACGATAATTGGTTCTTACCTGCAATTTAAAAAATATTAAACTTTTCAGTTTCGCTTACATAGTTATTTTTATTAAAATTATGATTTATGAGTAATTCAAGTCTCCATAAATTATGGAAACTAATTTATCTGACTAGTAAGAAATAGTTAGTTAAATAAATAGTTGAACATATGATTTTTTTTAAAAAGGTTTTTTTTGTAACTAATGCGATGTTTCTTTTATAACTAGAATAAGAACTCATTGAGTTAGTATAAATAAACATAACACTCTGTTATTTATGTACCTTCTTTTAAATTAATAGTTACTATCAAAACTTTTTTAATCTTTTATATTGCTAACAGGTGCAAAACAATGCTTTCACATAATGACAAGAAAATTACATGATAAACATAACTAATGTTGTAAATCATAATATCACATCCTTTCAGCTATGTGTAAAATGCGAGATAAACTCCAAAATTAAGTTGGTGCTATACACTTTATGTATATAATAAGAAAATGATTCCACTGAAGGTTTATTATATTTCTTAACCTTATATTCATTTTTATTTCTTTTGCTACGATTTACATGAGCATATCAAAAATTTTGTTTATCATTATTTTTTAAATTATATCTCATCAGAGTTCTTAAAATTATTATTTTCTGTGCAGATAGTTAATAACAGCCATCAAACTAGATATTTCTTGAATAAATATAGTTTCATGGAATTTGATTTGATTTCTGAAGTGTAACACTTTTTTTAGCCGCACCTATCACCATTTCAACTTTTAGAGAGTAATTTTAAAAGATGTACTTATGTTAGCAGGTAACGAAGCTGATTAATCACATCTGGCCAAGTGCATTATTGCAACTTATAGTAATTTGGATTTATGAAATTTTGCAATTGTCATATCATTTAAATACTCAACATTTGTTTTCAGTTGAAACAAGTAGAAGAATATATGGCGTACAGAAAACTACACCGAGACTTACGCACCCGTATCACAGACTACTTTGAACATCGATATCAAGGGAAGTTCTTCGACGAGGAGATGATCCTTGGCGAGTTATCCGAAAGACTTCGAGAAGTAAGGCGCCATTCTTGTCCTTAAAAAAATCAGTTTTCAATTCCTTTCATTAAGTAGACAATTATGAAGCTGTTAAAAGAGAAATTAATTTAAGAGCAAAATTAAAAAGTATAATAAAACTCATGCTCTTTTTTTTTCCTTCTTCTTCTTTAGGACGTTATTAACTACAACTGCCGTTCGCTGGTAGCTTCGGTTCCGTTCTTCGCGAATGCGGATCCGAACTTCGTGAACGACGTCGTCACTAAGCTAAAATATGAAGTATTTCAGCCGGGTGACGTCATAATAAAAGAGGGCACACTCGGCACAAAGATGTACTTCATACAAGAAGGCATCGTGGACATCGTAATGAGTAATGGAGAAGTCGCCACCAGCTTATCGGATGGCTCCTACTTTGGAGGTAAGTCAAACAACTCAGTCATTCGAAAGGATACCATCTTTAATCTAATCAATTCAATCTTAATCCTAAAACAACAAAGCGGCAACGTGGAACATACTATTACAAACTCTGTAAATATTTGTTTCCATCTTGAAATATAGACAGACCTGAAATACTTAGATTCTGGGACAAAAATCGCTCAATTTAGGTGTATTTTAAGTGGAAAGGGTATTTTCATTGATTTGGCGACTTGGCGAGATTTGACGAAAAATGGATAGTGCCGGAAAGTTCCATCACTTAAGCTCTACGACCATTATTAAACGAGATAGCTTAGAACCTTCCAGAACCTTGGTGAAAGTCCTAGATTTTCACGTCAAATCAGATATAAATACCACCGTCCAATTGACCATGGTGAGAAGAGGGTAATGAAAACTTGAGTGTTAGTCTATTACACAAAATCTGTTACTGTGATAAAGACATCTGTGTGTGGAAACTGTTCCCCATTTTATTAGCTGAATCGGAGCTGCGAATTGTGACTAGTAACTGCTGTAATTTCCTGCATCTTCTAGAAGATTTCTACTTATAAATATCTTGAGATTCTTGAGAAATTGTTTTATCCACTCTAAATCTATACGAGACCCGAATCACGGTACAATATAATATTCAATATTTAAGCAATCCATGCGCTGGAATCATATAAAATATTAACTTGAATTGTGTAATTTCATTTTAAAAAATGGCAGAAGTCTTTTCAATATAATTTTTGATGGCAATACCATTGCAAAATCAGACATTAAAAGCTCACTTTTTCTCATCCCCTATCCGTTTTCGGTGTCAAGATAAATACAATATTAAAGTAATAAAATCTAACATTTAATACTTAATAAATAATCAAAAAAAATATAACAGTTAATAGAATTAAAGAGAGACTAGAATAGTTTAATTATGGGTTTGCAGTCGGCCAGTTATAAGCGGACAAGTAGGCTGGGCATGCGCAGAAAGACTGAAAAATGCTGTTCAGACTATGTCAAGTAATTGTCCTGATGGGACAACTACAGGTCTCTGTACCGTGCTCTTTCTTAGAGCTCATGCATTTTTAGAATTTAGCGGGGTTTTTTGGAATAAAAAAGTTTATCACTTATCATTAATAAATTTCGACATTTTTTTTTATTCTTTTTGATACGAGGTTGTGTTCATTTTTTTTTTCATTTTAATTTCCATTTCTTTCTTATAGTTTTCCAAATTTCGGTGTGTTGACTTTTTTTTAACCATGTTTCTTTGTATAAATATCCATAATTTTCATACGATTAGTAGGGGGAAAGAATAATTCAAGAACCGCAATTTATAGCCAAGCATAGAATGCCTGAATCCATCCTGTGAGATAGTGACAAACACATATCAGTTCATTCATGCGCTGCCTACTACCCTCTTTCAGCTGGCCGAGTGTAAACACGGCATAATAGCTCATAGAATTAAATAAAACCTGGCATATAAAGCTGAAGTGCTTTAAATCTGAGAAAAGCTAAGAATTTCAGATCCTTGTGTTTATAAGTTTCTGCATTTATAAATGATTTCAGCCGACATTTTTTTAGGTAATATGAGAAAAAACTTTGCATCTGTCAGTCTATATTAAACATAATTCTAAGATAGTAACTGAGATATGTCCTATGGTTTTGTACTGTTAACCGCTTCCTTAATTATCCCGAATTATTTCGAGCTCTTGTATTATGCAATCAATTACTGAGCCGAGTTATCCCGGTTTCCTGTATAATGAAATTAATTACTATCCCGAGTTATCTCGGGTTAGTATATATTGCAATTAATTACTATTACCCGAGTGAATTCGATATGTAACAAGTTGTATTCGGATTCACTAACGTTTCTCCCGGATTGAAACCCAAAAATATTGACTTTTAATGGCAATTTGCCAAGTTTTGAGGGAGAGTTGGACTCGCACTTGGCCCCATTATATGCATGGCTGTTGTATTAGATAAGTAAAAATAATCACATTGAATTAGAGTAGGGATGCACAACCTTTTCCGGATGAGGGGCCAAAATATGAAAAAAGGACCATGTCGAGGGCCAAAGCAGCAAGTGAATGTTAAAGCATGTTATAAACATGAAAACACTGTTTTTTTTGTGGCAATACACATTAATTACAAAAATTTACTTACTTTACTCATGCACACATTATGCAATAAATAAATGAATAAAACAAAACATTATAGATATAATTAAAATACTTTAATTCCAAAAAAAAAAGATTCTTGTCAAAAAAAGTGGCACACTTGAAATTGAATAGTAGAGGAAAACTTTTTCGCAATTATACAGAGAACACAAATTAAATTTTGAGGAAAAAATTAGAAATTAAAATTAGTAAAAACTAATGAGATGGCTGGGATTGAATATTTGAAGTTATTGATTTTATATTGGGCTTAAAATTGTGGCAATACGTAGAACAGAAGAAAGGTTCTATTTCTTATTTTTAATTTTTTTTTAAATTCATTAGTGAGAAAGTTATAATTTCAGTTTAATTAGTCTAATTTTATTAACAACATTCGCGGGCAAACTTCAAAGGCTAAGTGGGCCAATTTTGACCCGTAGGCCATAGGTTGTGCATCCCCTGAATTAGAAGGGGGAATGACAATGCTAATGAAAATACATTGAGACTGTGATAACGAAGACTTTGACCTTAAACGTAGTGGATTAATGTGTAATTCTTTTCGTTTGCCATAGATAATTAGAGATAATAAAGTAATGATGTAAATAAATGTTTTCACACTTGTAAAGAAATATGAACTCAATTAAAAAGAATTATATATTATGCTTTATTTCAGTTCCTTACATGTAATAATAGAATAAAAATATGAGGATTTTTGAATTGATAGGAGAATGTGTCATTTTTTCTCAAAATTGATACTTTTGTACTCTTGTTGCCATAATTTAGCAATATATATAGCATGACTGGACGATAAAAAACTGAAATGTTACTCTCTGATTTCATTCATTTTTTTATCTCCCCAGAAATCTGCTTGCTGACGAACGCCCGACGTGTGGCGAGCGTTCGGGCCGAGACTTACTGCAATCTGTTCTCATTATCGGTAGAACACTTCAACGCCGTCCTCGATCTCTACCCATTGATGCGTCGGACCATGGAGTCGATCGCCGCAGAGAGGCTGAATAAGATCGGCAAGAACCCGAGCCTGGTCTCCAACAGGGAAGACCTCCAGACTGACCTCAAAACGGTCAGTCTGCTGCTCCAGAGCGCACAGAGCGACTCAGACGACTCCAACAAAGGTGCACCCCTCACCATGGGAGGACACCTGTCCGTGGCAAGGGGCATGCCCAGACCCAAGTCCGAGAGTTGCTTTCCGCGCATGGACCTCGGGTTTCAGGACAGTTCAGCACCAGGTTCCATGCACCGGTCCGAGACCTTCTACCAAGCGACAAGCTTACCGAACACGGAACAGGTCTTCCAGTCCATGTTCCAAGCGTGAGGTCCGCATCCAGAGTGTGTCCAATTGTCAATTATTCGTCACCCGGAATACATCTAACAGTCAGCCAGTTGGTATAGCAAGAATGTGCCCAACTGTCATTGTTCCGACTCTTAACACTGGTCGGACCAATTGGTGCTGCTGGATTAGTATTATTATTAATTGACTGATTGTATATGTTTAAGAACTTCGAAACATACTTAGCACCCAGGAATTCAGACAGGAGAATCACAACGGATTCAGTTTCGTTTCTGTTGTCTGTTCTGTCGTAAGATCTTCCTGTAACCATTTGGAAGGGGTCTTTTGTTGACCCCGTTATCGAGCACTACTAGTAAAAAAAAAAAAAGAGCAACTACTGCATTCTGTATTTTAGATCTGTTTTAGAACGATGCGTACAGGTTTTTACCCACATGGTCACATAAATTATGTACATAAAATTTCTATAAGGAAAAAGGCCAATAATATTTTTAAAATATGGAAATATATAATAAACAGAAAAAAAGGTTCTTTTTCTGTAAAAAATTAGATATAACCCAACAAGGGAATTATTAATTACATAATATAACTGGTTTTTATTATTTTTGGTAACTTTCATTTAATTTATTTAACAAAAAAAAATCTCTTTCACAGACCTCTTAAGAGGGAAATGGCAGACGAAAATAGCCTGCTGACCGAAAGTACCCAAGGGTGTGGCCAGTGGTCACAGTGACATTTAAAATAGACAGAAAACTATGCATTGAGAAAGGGAATATTGAGTGACCCAAATTGATAAAGAAACGAGAAGATGAAATAGAAATTATTTTTCTTTTAAACAAAGGTGCACAAAAATATTATAATTTTATATAAAAAATAGTATGGAAAAATAATTTTTGTATTGGTCATTTAATCGAAAAAATAAAAAAAAAATACCAGTGTATCAATACCAGCAAGTTGAGCTTTTGCAATTTTAAATTTGATATCTGAAACAATGCTTGCTTTATAAATGCTATTTAAATTAATTATACTTGCACTCCAAATTATGGGTTTCTGAATTAATGTATCATTTCTGCAATATATCTCTTATGAGAGGAATTTGGGTTGGAGTTATCGCGAAATTTGAGTAATTTTATGCTCTGATTGCTATGACAGTATGCTTATGTCAGGTTGTTAAAATGAACTATTTAACCCTCCAAAACCTTAGGTAATTAAAAGTCAATTAATCACAATGTAATGGAGATATTCTCGTACATACCTAACAGTTAATTCATCCGATATAATGAATAGAAATTAATAACTTGGAAAGTGATAATTTATACTTAATATTATGAAGTAAATTCTCAAAGATGGAATGCTTTAATTATTAACTTCTTTTTATAAAAAAATTATTTATTAAGAACATGTATGTCCATATTCAGCAAATTTAAATTCAATAAAAAGAATTATAGAATTTGAAATGAACTACATTAACAAAAAAATTATCCTGAATTTATTTTTCGATATTTCTTTTTTTTTTCAGCCTTGCTTAGACTGAATAAACCTTAATTTAATTGACGATACAAAAAAAAACTTCTTTTTAAAGAATTTTATTTCAATATCTCATAGGATCTAAAAGCTATTTTAAAAAAATTGATAATTTTTTTAATTTCCAAATTTTCTAAATACGTCATATCAACATTTTATGTAGGAATTCTTTAACGTTTCTTTCAAAAAAAATTTGGGGAAGTATAATTATTTTTTCATGTTTGAAGGGAAATTGACTGTTTATAAGTATTATCCTTCAGTTGGAGTTAAACTATCTCATAAAAAAAGAAAGAAACAGTAACTAAGCCTACTATCCCAAATACACAAATGGAGTAGAAATGTCTAATAAAAAAGAAAGAAACAGAATCTAAACTGAGTATCCCAATTACCCAAATGGAGTAGAATTGTTTCATAAAAACGAGAAATTGAGATGGAATCTAAATTTAATATTCCAACTATACAAACTGTCTCATAAAAACAAGAAATCTAGATGACTGTTCCAAATACACAATTGGAAACAAGAAGGCTTAGTGATTGAAATTATTGGAGAAAATAGAATGAAACGTATGTGAAAGTAAGAATTAATTAGGATATTGGGAAGAAAGCGGTTTGAGTAGAACAGAAGAAAATTTTTTGTAGGAATCTCAACATGTCTATTATTTAGTCTTTTTTTTTTCTTTTTTTCTTTTCTTTTTTTTTTTTTTTTTTTTTGCAATATTAGAAATTAAAAAGTGGTCTTTGTGGTTGAATTACATCAATATTTTAATGATCAAAAATTTATGACATAATTTTATCTGAAAAATCTTTTGAAGATGAAATCATCTATTCTATTGACAAATCACTAAACTTATTTGAAATAATCGTTCCATACACAAAGCATTTAGGAGGACTTCAGTTTGTAGTAAGCAATGATATCATTCTAATGCTAAAATGAAGCTAATACATGTATTCTGTAAAGCTGCAGATTTCTCTTAACATTCCTTATTATCAATAATTCGATACTCCTACGGATATGTTCTAAAATTATCCCAAATCCTCCTTTACTACCAGAGAATGTTCAAGAGGGTGATCCTTGCATCGACAATCAAATTATATTCTAAATGGAACTGACAGAATGCTTCCAAACGGAATAAATCCCAGTTTTCCTAAATCGACTGAGTTACGAATGCGATATTAAAATGACCCTGTTGGATCATCGCTTGACCATGACAGCTTAAGTTTCCACGAACGTGGAATTTAAAATCTATTTCTGGTAAGGGTCTCTTGAATGGACGCCGAGTCCTGCATGGACTGGAAATTCAATAGAGTTCATTTCGAATCTCTGTAACTTTAATTAATGATTAAATCTGACTGAATGAGGCAAGTTTGCGTGTCATGCAGACGATGATTGTAGCCTTGAGCTCTTCAGAATCAGCTTTTGATAAATTAAACATTAAATAGAATATAAAGATGAAACTGCAACTAATTTTTCATTAAAAAGGATTTTATTATTATGATAGAAATACGGGTAATATATATGAACATCGAAATTCAAAAAAGTTTTACAAATAATATTTATTCCATTGTCAAACTAAAGAAGGTTTTTAAATTCCTTTAAGCCTGTAAAAGCATTTCAAAGCAATGAATTCTTTTAAATTACAGAATATAATTCTATAATTATATAACTGGGCAAAAAAAACGATAATAAAAACGTTTCTGAAAATCTCAAAACTATCAAGAAATATTTTCTGAAGATAAATTTAAACTATTCTGAGGTGCCAAGTTTTAGATTATAATCCATCATATTTATTTATATTATTCAGTTTGGAAAGCTATGAATCATAGAATTTTTCATGAAAAAAAAAACATTTCAGAACGGTTTAATTTTCAAACGATTTTCTATAAAGTTTATTCGTTTACGAAAATCTAAAAATTGAATTGATATTTTTGGAAGTTAATGGAATTTTTAATTTTTTCGCTTATATCCAATAACATTTTACATTTATTATTTTAATTTACTTTGTATCATTCTTTATTTATTTTTTACTAAATCAACATTTTGACATCAGTAAAAACATTGAATTGGAAAATGATTTTGAAGTGTATTGGTTTTGAACAGATTATTCTATAGCTGAAAGAACAGAAATAAATGGAACTAACATCAACAATTTAACCGAATTCCTATTTATTCTTTTAAATGCATTAATAAACATTTCTTCTTTTTTTCATTACATCGTTTGCAAACTACGATAACTAAATTAAACATTTCAAAAGAAATAAAAATATCGTTTTCTGTCTCAAATAACAGATTGTTTGATTCAGTTAAGTGCGCATTTCTATGAAAATATATTGGCAAGATTTGTATTTATAGTAGATTCATAGATAGTAGACTTACTTCAAAGTTTTTATGAAAGAACATGGACATATCGTTCTAAAACAGATTTTCTCTACATAGAATCTCATTAATGTCTGAAACTAGACAACAAAACTGTTGGGCTGTGTTAAAGCATGCTATGCTTTTAGAAATTAACATATTGAGATATCAATCATGTGATATGGCGTACACAAACATATTAAGTCAGCAGATGTATCTTTATTTAAATCTCTTATTGGAGTCATTTCTTTGAATGGCTAGCATTGCGCAGTAAGATTTTGTTAACTTATTTATTTATTTGTAATATGTCATCTCTTTTATTTTCAAAATGTATATCATTTGTGTTTTCGTACAAACTTGTATTGTCAGTGTTTTTAACGGAAATATAACTGTACTTAACGTGTGCAATGTAATATTCATGTTTCATTGTAAGTAACAAAGCATTTTTTAATCAGTTATTTTTCTTTTCGTCGTAACATGTGATCTCATCATCTCATTTTTCAATATTGTTTCAGTCTTTCATTAAAACAAGTGAATAACATTTAAATGTTAGAAACACTCAACATAAAATCCGAACTCTTAGTGTATCTAATTAATTAGGAAAACAATCTCTTCAGTGTTGGTTTTATCATTATTTTGATAAACTAACAAGTTTTTTTTTTCTGTTTGGATTTTATGTTGAATTTTAAAAGAATTTATTATTGTTTTTCTTGTATTATTTATGAAATGTTTTTGAACTTATTTAACTGAATTGATGACATTTACAAATATTAATCTCTCTTTATAAATGAAAAGGACCTGGTCCTAACTAAAGAGCATGGCAGCTTATAATTCTTGATAAAATTACCAATGAAATAAAATTCTTTTTTAATTAATTGGAATATAGTTTCTTTTTTATTCGGCATGATTAAAGTTTCTAAATATAAAACTAATTTTATCATACAATGAATTTTTAAAAAATATTACTTCAGAATATTCAAAATGTTTTGCCCTTTAAAATTATGTACGAAAAAAATTTCAATTTCTGAGTTAAATTAATAAAATAATATTCATTTTTCCTGTTTTAAATTAATATTCGTTGTATGATTTATTAACTGCCATGCTTTTTATAATTCGTTCCAGTGAAATCATTGTTCTTGATTCACATCTGTTGAATTTTCTTTTCGTCTTGCAGTAAAATGATGCATTATTTTGAAAATTGCAACAGATCTCTTTCTGAAAAGGGCATACTCAACACCAACTAAATCCTGGTTTCCTTTTTAACGAGCTTGTTCTAATATAGTTCAGGAATTCTCAACCAATTCTATTTAAAATTATAAGGTTCTAAAAGTGTTATTAAGCATTAAAATTGTTCCAAATTAATCGCTTATTAAACACCAAATTAAATATAATGTAATCTATAAAACTAAGTATTATCTTCTCGATAATATTTTAAACAAAACTAGAATGCTCAAAGGAGAATAAGAATAGTTTCGAATGCGATTTAAATTGTAAGTTTGAATAAGCTTTAAACTATTACGAATTTTTATTATATTTGTTTAATCTTTTTCTTGTATTCTTATAAATTCAAAAAGAATAAGAAAACGATTTTTTTTATTAATATTATTGTTTAAAATCGTTTGACGAGCCATATGAACTTGATATAATTTCAGTTTTAAAAAACTTTAATTGGATTAAAAGTTCTACAAATTTGGAAGAGAGAATACACAAAAAATTATTAAAAGAATTTTTAATTGGTATTTGTATTTTTAATATTCAAAAGTATGGAGATTATTTAATTAAAAAACAAATGATATGACCGACAAATAAAGCAATTCAAATGGCTTTCCTAAAATTAAAGAAATAATAATTTATTCATTTATTCAGGAATTTTTTTCTGTGAAGGGAAATTTGGCTTTCTTTATCTATTGTTGTTTTTTTTTCATATTTAACCAATTAGAATTTTCAAACCGAATGAAATATTAAAAGCTTATGATTCCATATCAATCATGCCGTTTTTTTTAATCCCTTAAATTCTTATTCCATTTGTTTCACTGAAATTTTTAATTGTTATTACAATTAGTCACTAAAAATTTTGTATCCAAGATTTAATAATAGTTATAAACATTATTGTTCCTGTATTAAGTAAAAAAATTAAGCATTAAACTACAATTTTAGTGTTTCAGTTTCCAAATCATCATAATCAAAATTGCGAAGAACCAACTAAAATTATTCCCCACCTTAAATGAATAACAAACCAGAAAATAATTATCAATTCCCTATTTAGGTAATTTATTATACTTAAATAGAAATCTTACTAATTCCAAATTAATGTACAGAAAAGAATAATCGAGGACAGATTTCTATAACTTATTCTCCTGATCATCAAAAGTACCTTTAAGTACTGAAACTCATTGTTGTTGAGGATTCCTGACTTAGGTGTTTTACTGAATGCACCACCTTAGTACCAAGGGTTTAGCTGAGTGTCAATTGCAATCCATCATTCGGTCTGGTACAAAGCACCAACGTGATACTGTACGGCAAATACTGCTGTACCTCAAGCCCGTTGTAGCAAATCGTTGTGAATAATATTTTAAATGAGAGAATTGTATATTATTTCGGAAGCAATGCTTAATAGGCCTTAAGATGAAGCAAATCACCCGTGCCCTCTAATTGTTTATAAACATATAAATATATGAAATATAATCGTTGTAGTGAGAAATGATAAAAACTTATTATTCTAAACGATAGTGATATTGCGGAGAGTATGATATATAACGAGCACTATGTAGACAGCCTTTTAGAGGACCACCGTGTAGATACTATGCAATTTTTGTAGAAGAATCATGGCAACAGTTAAATGTAGGCTTCGGTGTTTTCAACTGTGGGTTTACAAGCAAAGTAGGAATTCGAGAGGTTTAAACGTAAAAAGAAAGCTTTTTATTAACTATCATTTTGTGGAATGTGTAAAACTGCCAGAAAGAAAGAAAAATCAAAAAATTATTTATTGTCTCTTGCAAAGAAAGATTCGAATTCTGAAATGCCAAATTTCATATGAAACGGAGGAAATATAGAGAAATTGTTCTATGAAAAAACGAATTATATTTTTGTAAACAGAATAATTCATTCATAAAATGGAAAAACGTATTAATATACATCTGTAATTTTCATGCTACGTGTAAACAATCTTAAATCCTTCTATTTTCATTGCCCATCATAAATTAATACATACTCTGACGATAATAAAAATTATTTTATTTAAATATATATATATGAATTAAAACAGGATTTCATAACAAAATTTGATTCAATTTTGATAATTCAATAATAGATTTTTGCAATATAATGAATTATGCATATGCTGCAATAAACATATATTTTGCTAATTTAACATCAGTGCTTGGTTTTTTTAGAAGAAACAAAGGGATATTTAAAAAAATTTCATAAATATAACATTTAGTCTATGTGACAGGTTTTCGTTAAATTAAAATTCATATTACTGAAAATATATCATACAACCGATCTACTGCAATACATTGCATGTATACAGCATCACACTTTTAAAGCCATATGAAAGAGTTTTTTATGTACTTCGAAAAAATTGAGTTCTTTAACAACTCTCAGTTAATATACAGATCTTTTTATAATTCTAAGTGTTACTCTACAGCTTTTGCTTTCTTTTTAATCACAAAGGAGAATTTTTTTAGCTATATCGCACTCATGTTCTATTGTTCTATGTCATATTTCAATTGTTCTTTGCATGATAATACATATTTTCGCTTTCGAATTTGCGCTTCGTTCACTTTAGCAGCATTTATTTATATGCAAATACTTTTTCATTAATTAACTTCATTTTTATGTCAAATGTATGTAGAATCGTGTATATATTTTCCAGTATATAATTTTATTGTTGTAAATACAATGACAACTTTGAAGTGAATTTTAGCACTTTATGTATTAATTGTTTCAAAGATATATCACATTTTTTTATTTATTCAAGTTAATAATACAGGATCATTTTATAATTAATTTTATGCAAATAGTCGTTACATCACTGTTTGTTTCAAAAAGTTTTATTGAAAACCAACTTAATTTTAATGTGTTTTTTTTAATCATCAGAAACCCAAAAAATATCAATAATGAATTATTTATTTCAAAGTTATTAAACTCATTTTATCGTTCTACAAATATAAGCAAAATATATTCACAGAATATTTTATCGTTTGCATGAAAGAAATATGTAAGCTCTTGTTTTTTCTGAAATTTTCCCCAAAATATTTTTGAATGAATGCATGAAGGAAATCTTATTAAAAAATCTTCGGTGTAATGTAACTAACAATTTTATATAACCCTCAAGTGAAAGTTTATATGAAGTGAATACAAGTCGATGATGCAAGTATCAAGAATGACAGCGATGTGTATTTGTAAGAACTCTTCTTTTAAGAAATATAAGGCATATAGTTTGATAACCAAGCACATTTGATACGATAGTACTGTATTCTTTTAGTGGATTCCTATGTAATTCCTTTTGCATACCGTGGTTTGCTGAGCGCAATCAGATGAAAATATATATATATTCTGTATCCTCCTTTTTGGGACACTTTTTCATAAGCACTGCACATAACTCCGTTGTACTACCGTTCACTCGTTTGTTCGACATATACTCTTTTTGCTGTAAAAACAAAATAGTACTGTGCACTTGTGTGATGGCTTGTTTTATTGCTGGGTTGCTTTCCTCGCTGAATTGAAAGGTTTGTTTGTTAAAAGCTGCTTTTATTAAGACAGTTTTCTTCCTAACGAGTGTCACTTCTATCATTCTTTCTAAAATTTAGTCAGTACTGTAACAAGTAAAAATACTGATTCGTTTAATGAGAAATTGTAGCTTAAACATTTTTCTAAGGGTATTTACATATTATACCGCCTTCGCCAACGATCGCCAACGGTTTAGTAACTTTTTGGCGATGGATTTAAATTTGGCGTTAAAGATCAACGGATTACACCATTTTCGGATTGCCATAATTGGCGGTTTAGCAATTCATTGGCGATAACTTCAAATTTGGTGATAAAGTTGGATGGTATAATACTTAAGTACCTTTCTATGAAGTTGCTATGGAAAAAAATAGTATATATATTATCTGGAAGTTTATTATATTTCATGTCTAATGTTTTAAGAAAAAAAGTTGCCTCGGAAACGAAACATTTTTTTTAACTTTTTTATTTAGCTGCAAAGTCCATCAAAATACTTTGGAAACATTTTTTACTTAGTTTAATAATCATTCAGAAACTAACGAAACAAATTCCTTTTTCTTTGCATTTTTTGTGCGAATATTTTAAGTTAATTTGATAATCATTCAGAAACTAACGGAACAATTTTCCCCCTTCTTTTTATGTGTGTATACTTTGAATTATTTTAGGATTCATTCAGAAATTAACGAAACAAATATATGTGTGTTTATTTGTGTATGTGTGCATCTAAAATTATTTTAATAATCATTCGGAAACTAAAGAAACCGTCTGTGTGTTTATTTTTTTCTGTGTGCGTGTGCATTTAAAATTATTTTAATAATCATTCAGAAACTAACGAAAAAATTCTTAATTGTTTTCCCTTTTTTGTGTGTCTTTTTAACTATTTTAATAATCATTCAGAAAATAACGAAACAAGTGTGTGTGTGTGTGTGTGTGTGTGTGTGTGTGTGTGTGTGTGTGTG
>JAOUZG010036556.1:412443-459486 GCA_026289955.1 Argiope argentata | reverse complement strand
TGTGTGTGTGTGTGTGTGTGTGTGTGTGTGTGTGTGTGTGTGTGTGTTCTCGCGTGCATTTATATTTATTTTAATAATCATTCAGAAACTAACGAAAAAAATCTTTTTTGTGTGTGTGTGTGTATCTTTTTAACTATTTTAATATTCACTCAGAAACAAACGAAAAAAAATTTCCTTTGTGTGTGTGTTTTAATTATTTTAATAATCATTCAGACATTAACGAAACAAATTACTTTTTTTCTTAATTTAGGGATCTGTGTTTTTAATTATTTTAACAATTATTCATGTTTATGTATGCTTACGCCTGTATATGTGTGTATTTGTGTGTGTGTTGCAGTTTTTGTCAGCTCAGATATTTTTATTTCTTTTTACATTGGACTAATATAGCTAACATTTTAACAAAGAAAGTATTCTAATATTAATGATATCGTCCAATGCAAAGATAAAATTAACTAACTATTCTGAAATGACGTTGGAGCTCTTTATTAATAACTTATACACAAATATTTTTATAATAAAATCGAATACGAATAATGAGCATTGGAATTATCTGAACAATCGAAGTTTTTTAAAAATTTATTTTTCTTTTAAGAAATAAACTTATATCTGATGGTACAAAACATATAATGTATTTTATTATTTTAAATTGATTTTAAAAAATCGCTTATTTGCTTATTAAGTCTATCATCTCTTGCTGATTTAATAACCATAAAAGTGTTTTGGGATCGTGCTAAAATTATAAATGAAATAAATTGATATGAAGTGATATGCTGTGGAAGAAAACTGATACTCGCTGATTTTGCTTAAAAGCGTCTGCCTGCTGCAAATACTGAACTTAATATGTATATTCATAATTCATTAAGTGTTTCAGTTGTAAAATATATTATGATTTTCATAAGTACATATAGGCTCTAATTATTCCATTTCAAATGCGATGGAATTTGGAAGAAACTTTTGTTTTATACTATAAATTTAACTTTTTCTAAAGTTTTAAAAATCATACAAAAATAGTAATTTTTCCATAACCAAAGTTTTTACACCTTAATTTCTCTTTATAAGCATTGTGTAATTCACTTTTATCGCCAAAATTAACTTATTTTAAAATCTTATTTTGAGAATTTTAAATTATATTTTAAAAAATCTCACATTTGATGTCCTTACGAAAGTGAAGCGAAAAAAAAAAGAATATTAGATAGAATGGGAAATATGAGAATAAATATTGACAGATAACTAAACAATGTTTCAACTTCTTTCAATTCGAGGAAATGACCAAGCTGTTCGGAGTATTGTAGTTAGGGGGGCAAGAAACACGTTGCGATCATATTTGAGTGGTGCTAATGATATATATTACTCAGTAATAGTTGAGAGCGAACTTCTTGGCATGCTTTGAAGTATTACATGATTTATGTCGTATACAATTCCTATCTATTTTTATAATCAGAAATAATTAATCGAGTTGGAATTGCACATATTACCGTTTAATGTATTCACATTTTTTAAAAATGCGAGCACGCCTGATAAATAATGACTACGCTTGTGTATGTACTTGTCTTGATCTGCTTTGGAAGAGATACGAGTGCGGATAGTGTTTCGTCAAATATTGTTTTCTAATTTAAAAATAAATTTATTACTTTCGTTTTTGAATTCGGAGATGATGTGGAAGCGAACTCATTTGTACTCGGTCCGCTTTGTTTTCATCTTTCCACCCTCTTTTTGTTTCATACTTTCTCGAATTCAATTTATTTTGACTTCACTAGCTTTTAATCCGCACTTCGCAAGCTAATTTGTTCGGGACATATGCATCTGTTCCAAGCTGTACATGTGCTGCCATCTGGTATCGTATTTATAAGCCTAAGAACTCGGAGTTGATGTTTCTTTAATTTTCGTGTAGTATTTCGAGGATGCCAAACTGTTCGTAACTTTTATTAAATTTTACATCAAGAGCTGAGAATAGTAAAAGATGGGATGTTATTTTTGCAGCCTGTAAAATGAATTTCTGTGAACAAGCAAGCTGAATCAATAAAAGTTATTATTTAAGGCAAATTGTTTTCCTTCGTGTTTCTTCACATTTACTAAAATATTTACTCGTATTTATTTATTTTTCTAGTTTATAAAAAAGTTACCAAAACAACATGAAGATGAATTCGAAATATTTACAGCTAAAAAATAAAAAAACATAAATGGTGAAAGCGAAATATTTTTTTTCTATGTATTTAAAAATTCATCTAAACTTTAAAAAAAAACACTTAGAATTCAGACAGACTTTCCTGAATTCAGATAAACTAAAAAAAATGAACCAGTAAAAAACCTCGACTTTTGGAAGAAAACAAACTAGGAGATATATCATTATACCCGGTAAAAATAGCTTTGAATATCATTCAATACATTTAAATCCAATGATTTCTTTGTAAAAATTTCATTTTCAGCCTTAGAATCGAACATTAAAATGGAAACATCAGAATGCTTTTAAGTGAAAATATACAGTTAATTTAGCTTCATCTATAAGTAAAACAATTTTAAGAATCTTTTCTCAATTGCAAAAAACAAAATAATAATAAGGACAATTCTTCATCAGAATGCAAACAAGCATTACATAAATGATAGATGCTGGTACAATTTGGAAATTAAATAATAATATATATGTTTTATTTATTTAAACAATTTATTTATTAAAAAATTGATGATTATCGGGTATCTGAATTCTAAAATTCTCGATGTCCTGGGGTTCAATTCTATTCATAAAGTTTGAAAAGTACTTGGTAATTAGGAAACAAATGATAAGAAATGGCTATGTTTTTTCTCAACTAATAGCTCTATAAATGGAATACCTAAAGAGGAAATTTTTCGCCTTCTTTCTACAATAGTAGAATCTCAACTGAAAGGGTACAACTTAAAGTTTTAATTACAGACGTAAACATAAGCAATATACATTCTCTTCAATTATGCTTTATTGCTCAAAAGAAATATATATTATTTTCATAATTCTAGACGTAAAAACATGTGTTAATAATTGAGAAACAAACCAACTTTTATGGTCTTTTATGAGCTGACCGTTTTAGTTTTTACTAATGTTAATTTAATTGGCAAAGTAAACTCCACAAACAAATTTAATGAAAACTCAGAAAGTGATAAATCCATTGCCTTTGATACTTTAGTTTTTAATTAGTCTTGTTTTTTTTTTATCATGTGAGAACATAATATTATATAAAAGATTTTGCATAATTAAAGGCAACGCTTAACTGAAGTTCGAAATAGCAAAGACAGTTCATATTAAGGCAAAAATAACAATATTCATCAACATCATTTATCGCATATAATTTTTTACCTGCTTTTACCAGTATTCTGTTATTATTATGTTTGCTTCTTTGAAAGCAGATGCGTTTTTAAACGCGCTATTCCATAATAATGTTCTCACATGATAATTTAAAATTGTCGATGGCAGATTTCATTTTTATTTTTATTTTCCTGTTGTTTTTATCTTTATTTTTATCAGTTTTTATTTATGTATGTAGTTGTTTCTACTTATTTCTGTAAGCCAAGAGCTGTACTTTGAGGCGCTCAAGGATTACCTTATTATTAATTTTTAAAAAACTATAAATTATATCTAAATTTTTTTTAATGATAAAATCTTAAATTATTATAATATAAAGAAAATAGAGCAGGGAGGATAAATAGAAACGCTATCCCATATTTCACGGTCCATAAAACAAAATATTATTTTCATATAGAATATACGAGGGCAAATCAAAAAGTCTTTTTTAAAAACCAAAATACGGCTATGAATACAAAGCGAACATATACATTCCCAGAAGTGAACGTTCCTTGAACCGTACCAGCCGAATCTACCTTTCGCTCCGATGAGTGGCGCTGCTATCAGTCATTTAAGATGGCGGTTGTTCTTCAGACGTCCACAGCTTATGAGCAGCGAAGTGTTATTCGTTTCCCATGGAGAAAGGGACAAACACCCATAGCAATTCACAGGGAAATGCACCCCACGTACGGGGGAAGTGTCTCTCTTTGAGTAGTTTTCAATGGTGGTGTCGCGAAGACTTGCATGAGAATGAGCGTTCATTGGGAGAATCTGGAACACCCACCTTACAGTCCTGACCTTGACCCTAGTGATTTTCATATTTTCGGTACACTGAAAAAGATTCTGGCAGGACAGAGATTCACATGTTATGAAGAAACCAAGAACGTGGTCCACCGGTGGTTCCACATTCAGCCGGAAGAATTCTACCACAGGGGGGGATTTCTAATTTAGTGCTTCAATATGACAAACGTCTGAACCGGTGTGGTGACTATGTGGGGAAATAGTGTGAGGTACGTAGTAAACTAGGTAAATTTGTAAATATCTGTATGAACCTGTGTTTGGCGAATAAAAAATAGGCGCAAAGACTTTTTGGTTACTTGCTCTCGTATCTTGCAAGCAATTAATGGTTGGTTCTTTTTCGAACAATAGCTAAGATAAACGGAACAAGTATCTTTGCCATCTTCTAACAAATACAAACATTTTGTACTTCCAGTTCATCTGATTATTACGTTATTAAACCCAAAATCAGGAAAATTATGTGTAGTAAAAAATTATAACGAAAAATATTATTTTCTAAATTTAGATTCATTTATAACTGAAACTAATATCAAAAAAGATGATTATTAACTTTATTTTCCATTAAAAATTGTCAAGTAAAATACAAAAGAATTATCGAGATACATATTGAGCATTAACTATAAATACTTTTCCGATTTTTTTCCTTCAAAATTTTGAAACTTTTACTGCAGTTATTTTACTTTCCTTGTGATCGGCGTTGCAAACAACCAAAATATGAAGGAAGCGAAAAATAAACTTCTGAAAGCATACATTGAGGCATACAGGACCATGTAATCGCTCGAAAATTCCTTCCGTATCGAAATATCCAGAAGAAAGTACAGAGGACATCTCAAAAGTTCTAATAAGGCTCCCCAAGAACTGTAAAGAAATAGGAAAATATTAAAGCTTTAGGGAAATATTATAGAAAATTATATAAGAAAAAAATATAGCATTATTTTTATGAATAAGATCCGAGATTATTTAAAAACCAGTGAGAGTGGTCTTCCTGAAGTTTTCTCGCACATTCTTTATTTAACTGTCATGCCAGAGAACGTTTTATATGATACCAGCGGGTGACCGAGCTCCACTCGGAGAAAACAGGTATCGAAGCTAACTCGAATATTTAAATTTTCAATTGTGATTTATCAAAACAATACATGCCATAAGAAAATTTGTGAAACCATTGGTGAAAAGATAACCGGTCAAAGTGCACCATTGTAAACTATTCTAAACAAAGTTAGAGTTTGGAAAGGGAACTATTCTATACAAAGGAAAAGTTTGAAAAGTCATAGGAAATAAAATGTAATTGATAACAAAAAATTATACAATTAAAGAAATGGTACAAAGTGAGCAGTTGAAGTGTGTTGAAGTTCAATATTTTTGATAAATTTATTTAGAAAAACCAAACATATATACATACATAAGAAACATATTATAAACCTATAACAGCATAAACATAATAAACATTAATCATCGATTGCGAAGTCTTCCATTGGCTATAGATGGCAGCACGTTACCACTTGAAAATTTAAGTAGCCATTATGGCGAACTAATAAAGTTTGAAAATATCCTATCTGTAACTCCGAACTGCTCAACCGTAGCGCTTCAAAACCGGCGCCAAACGATTCCTCATGGCCAAAAACCACAGAGCCCCAAGTTTACCGGAGTTTATTAATTCTGGGGCGATTTTCGATTTGACAACCATTCCTCGTATTATAGTATAAGATTGGCGTACAATAAACATTGGCGTGAAATATCAACTTTTGGCGAAAATTAAGCATTTTTAAGAACTCAACGTATCAACATTGGAGTGTTATTAATAGTATCCACAAATCTAATTTATATTTCATGCAAATTTTTCTCGCCTATTGAAATAAAAAAATTAACACAAAACTGTACTTTTAGTCGCAAAATCTCATACCAATTTTGATATATTTGAGTTATTGCGTTTTTTGGATTGCCATGTTTACATTTATCTTCTTATGTGATCTAGCTCAACATTAGATAGATATCTATAGATAGAAATGTTAAATATACGTACTGAATCTTATCTATCTAGCTTTATTCATTTTGCAATAACTGTGTTAATTTATATTAAAATAGCTGGATGGCCATATCTAGACGCTCCTAACTGCCACGAAAGCTCACGGATTTAAACCATAAGGCTCAACCGGACCGCAAAACAGCAACACTGGCTGGAACTGTGGTTGAGTCCTAATGGTCATCACTGGCGACGGTACAACCCTCCCCGTGGGTAATACGTCCCCTCATCGATGAGAGGAATCTAACCCCCACCTATTAGAGTACCCATCAAGGGTGGAAAGATTCAAACACCATACCGGAAGCATCTCATCCTCATTTCGTGGTGCCCCCCCCCCTGGGGAATAGAACAACTGAATAAAGCAAATTCCACGAGCTTGAGGTTTAAACCTTTATAATGAATGTAGAATATATGTGTTCATAAAAAAGAAAGATAGTTACATATAGCTACATACGATGAATATTATAATCGCCAACAACTCACTCAGGTTAATCTTTTTAGTTTTAAAACTGAAATAAAATAATCATGCACGAGCGGCAACATACCTGAGATCTAACAAACATCCAATCGAAATAGTTGTCAATATGATATAAAGGCTGCTGATGAATGTGATCCAGTTGGGTATTTTCTGAGGAAAAGAGGAAATTTAAATTAAATACAATACTTAAAAGATAAAAAAATGAAACATAGATTTGCACATTTGAAGATACAATGTGAGAACATTACTATTTTTAAGTCATTATTGATATTAATTAATTTAAGTCATTAAATAGTTTAAACCAGTTTGAAAAAATCACGACGAGACTTCTCTATCGGTATATATATATATATATATATATATATATATATATATATATATATATATTACTTGCGCATTTTGAGGCTTCAGAAACCTCAAACCAAAACAATCTCATGTTCTCCTGTGTTAATATACTGGCTTCAGCAATTTTATCTAATATCTTCATAGATTTATATATTAAAAATCCTGCTAGTAAAGTTTACCTGAATTAATTATTTCTTACAAGAAAAAATTTGTAAGTATAGTCCAAATCGGTAACACAAAACAATAAAACATTTAATTCATTGATTAAAACTCATATTAAGACATTTCTGCTCGTGTATTGTTTGAAAATTCAAACTCGAATGAATTCACGCGTGCGTGCATGTATGAAATGCATCGATTTAATATTGAAAATCAAAGAAAGAGGTGAGATCCAAAGAAAATATATTTACTTAAAAGACAAAGAAATTTAAAGGATCGGAGTTGTGAATATAATTTGATTTTGAAGAAATATAGAGCTTGTGTTTTGAGGACAGCATGAATTTTCATTGAAAACTGTGCCAAGCGAAGCGCAGTTTATTTTTGCTTTCATTTGTTTATTTTACTGCTTAGTTTAGGGCATTTTAATTTAGTTCAGTTATATTAATGTCCGGTTTATTTGAGGCTATTTTGAAACAGACCTCATAATTTTGAACCGCAGGTGGATAACGGCGGCGGTATCTGGATCGGTGCTCCCCGCGCTTCCGGAGAATGATAATTAGCCTTTTGCCCTAATGATTTCAGCGTGTATCAGGGACCTGCTCTTGTGTGGAATAGGATTTCAGACTTGAGTCCTGAAAACGAGATCTTATTACTTGAACATTTCGACCTTTATTTCGGAATGTATAGCGACAAATTTTCTCTTCCTTTTTTAAATGCATGCATTAATATTACTCTTTTATGTTTCAAAGTTTCTCATTTCTAGAAAATGGAGAGGAATATAAGTGTGTTTTCAAATAAAACTGTATTTTGTTCAAATAGTCTTTTTTTTTTTTGCAAACTTCCTTATTTTGACGTAAAGTAAACGTCAGCAATTGTAAATTTTACATCATTAAACCAGACGGCGTCATGGTGCAGAGGCATCGCATCTTCCCTATGATTTAGGCGTCCCGAGTTCGAGTCCTGGTTTCGGGCAGGGTTATTGTATTTTTTTTTTGTAATGTTCTTTAAGCATAGAAAAGCACACAACTAACCTAAATATTTATTGGCAGGGTATACCTAAAGTAAAGCAAAACAGCAAATCAAGTTCGTATTTCTTTAAAAACAAGTCAAGTCTATTTTATTTATCCGTCGAGATTGAGATAGCTACAATAGTGTAATTTAAATAATTTTTAAACTTTTATTTAAAATGAAAATACAATTGTCAAGAATTACAACACACTGCACATGCATGAATTTTCAACGTCAATTGGAACAACGCAAATGCGTGAATTTTCTACGCCAGTTGGGGTAACGCAATACAGATTTAAAAAATTTAATATCCTTTATTCTATTTCAAATTCATTCAAAATTACTTCAAAATTAATCTTAAAGACTGATTAATAAATAATGTTTATTTTTAAATGCATCAAATACTAAGAAAATAAGCAGAATCGTTTGAAATAACCAATCGAAAACAAGTTAAGTTTAACCTCATTAGAGTGGGATAAAAAGCTGATCTTACTCGCTTGGTAGTGGGGAAGTGAAGATTTTTGGCGAGAAAGTTAGTTTTTAATTAATTAAAAAATAACCGTTTAATTAGAAGGAATAAATAGTAGCCTATGTCCTATTCTAGATTATAATCTATATATGCTTTAAGTTTCATCCAATTTCGTTCAGCTGTTCTGGAGTGATTGACTGACATCATCCATCCACGCATCCAAGCTTTCCCATTTATAATAGTAGTATAAATTATCTTCTCTTATCACAAGTATTATTTGCCGGCTTGCTGGCACAGGGGTAGAGCGTCTGCCTCGTGTTCAGGAGGTCCCGGGTTCGAGTCCTGGTTCGGGCATGGTTGTTATTCTGTGTACTATCTGTGAGATATGTGAATGTGCCCCCCTGTAAAAAGGGGTTGTGCAAGCGAATGTGGTGAGTGGGTAGCAAAAGTCGTACTCTTGGCCCTAGTTGGCGCTACTTGAAACAAGAGACGCTTCACTCGGCTTAAATCTGCTGCTGGGTCCAGCAGCGAGCTTGTCCATAGGCAAGTGCCATTAGAACCAACCAACCAAATATTATTTTGAATTTAAATTACTTTAATTCAACCAATCCTTCGTTCCGAATGAATAAGAGGATATATTTGAATGAGGGTTGCAATTTTGGACTAGACAAATGAAGAATATTACTTTGAAAGAAAGAAAGAAAAATAATTCTAAAATTTCAGATTTCATTATTAATCATCTTTTATACATTCAAATCTAGTCGTAATTTTCAGCTTTTTCATTTTACTTCATAAGTAAATCAGAGACACAATACTGAATATTTTTAATCTAAAATAAGCAAAAGTAATGACAATGAAAAATGTGGATAAGGATTCTTTAATAAGTTTCTCAGTGAAGAAAAAGAAACCTTTTCTTTTCTTTAAATGTGTTTCCCAGTTAAATTACATGAAATCAAAACTATTTCTTCTATTTTTTACCAGAAAAAAATGCCTAAATAAAATGTCTAGAAATATATGGAATGGAACTCACTTTTTAAATCATAGAAAAAAGATAAAGGTATCCTTTCAAATAGCTATTTATTATGGACTTCAAATAAAATTAATGTGAAGAATATTGCTTATGATTATACTAGTCCAAAGTAGATTCCTTGAAATGGGAATTATTGAAATTATTCTTCTTAAATTATATTATTTGAGGAAAGAAATTCTTAAATTTCTTTTTAAATAAATAATGATTTACAATTTTCTATTTTTTATTGAATTTGTTGAATATCTTTTTAATGATTTTTGCTTAGAAGAAAAGAAGTAAATGTACACTGAAATGACAAAAGTCGTGGGATAGCAATATGCAAATATGCAGATGGCAGTAGTATCGCAGCGAAAAAGTATAAATGCGCAGTTCGTTTTCCGGAGCTTTCATTTGTGTTCAAGTTATTCATGTGAACAGGTTTTTCATGATTTATGGCGGCAAGACGAGAATTAACAGACTTTGAACGTGGAATGTTAGTTGGAGCTAGACGCATGAATCATTCCATTGCGGATATCGTAAGTGAATTCAACATTCCGAGATCCACAGTATCAAGAGTGTGCCGAGAGTATGAAATGTCAGGCATCCCATCCCATCATGGACAGCGCAGTGGGCGACCACCTGCACTTAACGACCGAGACCGCCGACGTCTGTGTAGAAAGGTCAATGTTAATCGACACGCAACACTTCGTCAAATAACTGCAGGAATCAATGTGGGACGTGCGAGGGACGTGTCCGATAGGACTGTGCGGCGAAATTTGTCTTCCTTGGGCTATGACAGCAGAAGACCGACTCGAGTGCCTTTACTGACAGCCTGCAGCGACTCTCCTGGGCTCGTGGGCATATCGACTGGTCCCTGGACCAGTGGAAAACCGTGGCGTGGTCAGATGAGTCCCGATTTAAGTTGTTACGAGCTGATGGTAAAGTTCGAGTGTGGCGCAGATCCCACGAAGCCATGGACCCAAACTGTCAGCAAGGCACTGTTCAAGCTGGTGGTGGCTGCATAATGGTGTGGGTTGTTTTTACATGGCATGGACTCGGTCCTCTGGTGCAACTGAACCGATCATTGACTGGAAATAATTATGTTCAGCTGCTTGCAGATCACTTGCAGCCATTCATGGACTTTACGTACCCACACAACGATGGGATTTTTATGGATGACAATGCGCCATGTCACCGGGCCAGAACTGTTCGCGATTGGTTTGAAGAACATTCCGGACAATTCCAGCGCATAATCTGGCCACCTAGATAGCCCGATATGAATCCCATCGAGCATTTATGGGACATCCTCGAAAGGTCCGTTCGTGTCCAAACTCCTGCACCATCCACACATTCACAATTATGGACGTCTATGTAGACAGCATGGCTCAATATTCCTGCAGAGGACTTCCAACGACTTGTAGACTCCATGACACGTCGAGTTGTTGCACTTCGCCGGGCAAAAGGAGGACTGACACGATATTAACAGTCATCCCATGACTTTTGTCACTTCAGTGTATTTCTCAACATGATTTTTTTTCTCTATTTATGACTAGCCGCCTTTGGCGACCAGTCGGTTCGCCAATATTAATGCCAACTAAAGGGTTAAATCAATTTTTTTATATATAACTTGGTCTCATAATAAGTTTTTCAGCAAAATATTTTTAAGCTTCAAATTTCGATAGTCATATAATTCATTTTTACTATTACGTAGGCCTTAAGCAGTCCTATCTTTGAACTCAGCATCTCTCTCTGATTTTCTATCAGTGCATGTAAAATTCAGTTTTAAATTAAAGTGGAAATGATTAAAGTGCACTTCATATAAAGAAATTTTTACTCAATTCAAGCATGCCTTAAAATAAAACTAAGAACTGAAAGCATAATAGTCCGACATTGAAGTTTTATGTTCAATACAGAAATTGAAACATTATAAATTTTTTTAATAATTTATAAGATCTCAAGGAATTATTCAGCAAAAATTTCACAGGTTAATTGAAACCTTCAGTTTTAAATTTTATTTTTAGATGTATATAAATGCTCTCAAAACAACATTCTTTTTATGTTTATAAACATATATAAAAAATTATGGTTTAAATTCCTTTGGCCTTATAGATTCATATTTGTAAAATATTCTTAATATTTCAACTTGTAAATAAATAAATAAGCATTTCTATCTTCTTCAAATCTGGCTGATTTATTCAGTTCTGAATATTGCAAGTTTAGAACAATCATCATTTTCATAATCTAGACCAATTATTCTAGAGTAACTCTGATTGGCTTCTTTGATATCTTGATAAAGTGATCAAAAATCTCCAGTTTTAATCGAATATTTATATTGAAATTTTCATAGATCGATAAGCTTTGATGCTTGTACCACTTTTGGAGTACCACTTTTTTTATTTTAAGGACTTATTGTCTCAAGAATATTTTGTTAAATATGATTCACCGAGTAAATGATGTACGTAAAAATTTAATTCAGCGGCATTTTCCCCCTCAGTCTACTATTTATATATTTCAATTAGACCATTTGTTAAGAGATTTATGTCTCTCCCAAAAAAATTAAGAAATTAGATGGTGGGCTCCGATTACAGAAGATGCCTTGTAGATGTTAAGCCATACTTGCCTTAAATAAAACTGTTTAATTGGTTTAGTAATATATGTAAAGTTAAATATCAGAGAAAACGTTTCATTTATTTTCCAAAAATATCATGTTTCATATTTGTTTCCTTTTATGCAGAAACGTGCCGAAAATGACATTTTTATACGTTTAATTTGGAATGATAGTTGATTTATTTTTCTCATTTGAAAACACGATATTGTTTAGGTTAGAAAGTTTTGATGTCTCCGAAATATGCGGGTAAAAAATAGTTTTATATGCTTTTAAAAATTTTGCATTTTTAATTATTACGTATGCTTGTTTGAAAGAAGATGCGTTTTCAAATAGCTGACCTACTTTTACCAGTATAGCTTTAATATTACGTATGCTTCGTTGAAAGCAGTTGCGTTTTTATTTCGCATGATTCATTAAAATGCGGAGATAAATTGCAACCATGAAGGCGAATTCTTTGATTTGCAAAAAATATCTTCTTCACATAAGTAAAAGTAACAATTAAAAACATGTGTTTTTGATTTAAAAATTAAAAAAAAATCACGAATTCAAAAATATGCTACTACTACTAATTATCAATTGCATTTTATGCGCCGTTTCTTTGAAATGACGTCATTTTCAAGTACGTTTAAAATTTCTTGCTTTTAAATAATTAATTTCGCTCTCAGAAGTTTATCGTTTGGTGCTTTTCTGAAAATTCTTTTTTAGTTTTAACTGTCGCACTTTTGAACTGTATTTTTATTTTTATTTAATTTAATTCTTTAATTGACTTAGTAATTTTGATATTGTAAACGGTCAAAAAAACTTTCTCTTGCATTTATTGTTTAAAAAATATCACATTTCCCATTTATTTCATTTCATATAATCACGTGACGAAAATTATATTTTTCTGCTTTATTTTTGGTAGTAATTAACTTTTTTTAAATCAGGACTTCTGAAAATGTGATGGCAACATTTATTAAAAGCTGATTTTTTTTAGATCCTCGAGAAGATAACATCTTATTTTTATTTTATGCGAAATAAATTGCTGAAAAAAAAACGATTAAATTAAATGTTAAAAAATTCATTAAAAATAGAATTTTAACTCGTAGGTCAAAACATTAGTATCATTGAAAAGCTAATTTTTTGAGCTTTGTCTTTATGCAAAACCAATTTTGTGCTGTAATATTTTCGGAAGTTATAGCGAAAAAACGTCAAAATTTGGCTTATTTTTTAATTAATTAAAATTTTAATTAAAAATTCAAAAAAGGGCTGCAAGGTGCACATTCCCGGCACCCAAGGTATACATATACCAAATTTGGTAGCTGTAGCTCGAACGGTCTGGTCTGTACAGCGCCAACACACACACACACACACATCTTGCTTTATTATAAGTAAAGATTATCTTTCTTCGCCAAAAAAGTTGCCAAGAATCATACGATAGATTCACGGAAATACTAAATTTACGCTTAAGGTAAATATTTCGTAATTATTATACACTATTGATATGCATTGCATTATCTGAGATAACACTTTCATTGGAGATTTTGGTGAAACCATTGTTGCTGTTTATTTCAGTTTTTAATTTAAAAAAATAGCTATATTTTATCATGTTAGAACATGATGCAGTTTTTGGTATGAGGTTTTTGGCATCAACAAAAATCCGTAAGCGAAAAATAAAAATTTTATTATCTGCACGAGCATCTCAAAAAATGAGCTTTTAAAAGCGTGATGTCATTTCAGTTACAAAAGCCCTTATCTAAAAAAATAAGTTAATAAGTTACTCTTAAACATATCCTAATCCATGGTTTAAAATAATACCTTTCAGTGTTGTTACAAAGAAATTTAAATTATTACCATGTCAGAACAAGATGTTGTTTTGGGAATAAGGTTTGTGGCGTCAACAAAATTCCATAGGCGAAAAATAAAAATTATTATCTGCACGATCTTATATTATCCGCATAAGCAACGTGTTGACATTGCATTTACAGAAGCTCTGATTTTAAAAAATAAGTTAATGTCTACAGCCAATAAAACCTTGAAAAATGTCATTTTGAGCGCGCGATTACATGAAATGAAATAAATAGTATATATAATATTTTTTAAACAATAAATGCGAGACAAAGTTTGTTGGGTCGTTTGCCATATTAAAGGGACTCATTCGAAGAAACGATTAAAATGAATGAAAAATATAACTTAACTTGCACGAGCACGCGGTGCTTGGCCGTTCAAGAAATTAGGTTCTGACACGATACATTGAAATAAGCATAGTGGATTTCATTTTAATCCTTTTTTTATTTTATTTGCCATTTTTTATAATTTTCGAATTTATGTATATTTATCTTTTTTTTATTTTACAGTTTCTTTGTGTAAATATCCATCACTTTAATATGATACGTAGTGAAAAAGAAAAATTCAGGGACGCCAAAACGGCAATTTATAGCCAAACATAGAATGCTTGAAAATATCTTGTAAAATGGTCGCACACATAAATGAGTCCCTTTCTACGCATGGAATGCCTTATAACTGCCCGATTGTAAACCCCTGGCATGAAAACTGACCGACGGTCAGTCTTTTGGTACTTGCCGATTTTAACGGCGACTCAACAGGGAGTTTTGAGCAGTGGAGATTCATTATAATCTCAGGTTTGAATTTTGGAACGATTATAGGTTACAAGAAAGCAACCTGTGGGTGTGGTCTCCCCAAAATTTTCTCACATACTCTTTAATAAACTTGCCAAGTCAGAGACCTTTTGCATGCATTGGCGTGCTACAGTTACGAAACTATGCATTGGCGTGCTACAGTCTTTGGCTAACAGAATCGTGATTCTTGACGATTAATTCCTGGCATGCGATTTACGTTATCCGACAGTCTAATTTGCATCTAAGATACGTTTTTCCAATCCGATTGAGACAACAGTTTGATATAGAACTACACTCTACACTCTTAGTCATAAAAACCCATACTTAGTTTGACATATTTAAGTCATTGCGTTTTGGAAATAATTGATCTTGCATATTTCTAAAAGTACAGACCGACAGACAGTCAACCGTTAGATGGATTTAGCATAAAGTTTGGGAAGCGTCTACATTACAGATGTTAAATCTGTGTATCAAATCTTATCTATATAAATTTCCTCGTTTTGTAATTATTGTATTAACTTATATTCGAGCCGGCGTTCTAGCATAGGGGTAACGTGTCATCCTCGTGATTTGGGTGAACCGGGTTCGAGTCCCGGTTTGGGTCAGGTTGTTTTTTAGTGTGCTATCTGTGAGATGTGTGAATGTACTTCCCCGTAAAAAGAAGTTGTGCAAGCAAGTGTGTGTGTGTCATTTCATCTGAGCTTGAAGTCAGACATCTGCCCTAGGGTGCTCAGTGGTCCTTACCCTCAGAAGCTACTGCACCCCTATTTCCGTTGTAAAGTCGACACGTCATCATCATCACTTACATTCGAACAGCCTGAAATACAGAATTCATATGAATAGATTTTACTCAAAATCTGATAAAAATTTGCAAATTTGGTGTAAAAACCATAAACCGTATTTCATCCGTCTAGCTTAAAGTGTTTCTGAGTTATCTTTGTCATATACGGACATTGTCCGAAAATGTGCTTTTTGCACTCAAGGATGTCTGCAACGTGGAGATTCTTAAAAATCTCGAGTTTGAATTTTTCAGCGATTTCTATACTTTCTCTATAGTACGTTTACGAAAAAGTAAAAGGTGAAAATATAAATAAAAAAAATTTAAAATCCGTTATTTAACGAAGTCTGAGAGGCTATCAATTGGAAGCATTCTCAATTTTATAATTATGTAACAATTAAAGTTTAAACTTAAATTGTTGCGTAATCTTTTTGTAACAATTAAATATTATTATATATATATCATCCTTCTGTGCGTGTGTATGTGACTGAACTCCTCCTAAACGATTGGACCGATTTTTCAGGAATTTTGAATGTGTGTGTGCGTTTAAGCGGATTCGAGAATGGTTTTGATTAACAAAATTTGTAATTAGAGTTTTAATTATTTAAAAATTAACCGAAATTTAGACGTTTTTTGCCATAACTTCCCAAAATATTATCACACAAAAATCATTTTTATGTCAAGTTAAATTTCAAAAAATTATCTTTTTAATAATATCAATTTGTTTTATCTACAATTTAAAATTTATTTTACATAAATATTTTAACCATATTTTCAACAATTTATTTCGTGCAAAATAACAATTTAATCCGCAAGAGCATGGCAAAAATTATTTTTCATCAGCATGTTGCCATCACGTTGACAGAACCTCTAAAGAAAAAATGAATTATTGCAGCAAATTAAATCCATAAAAATGTAATTTTCAGTACTTGATTCTATAAAGTGAAATAAATAACATAATAGTATGACCATCAAGACTTGAAGTTTAAAAATATTTTGCTGAAAAACCTGTTGTGAGACTAAGTTACATAAAATATTTATAGAACATTTTAGCGAGCATTGATACTGGCGAACTGGCTGGTCGCCAAGGGAGACTAGCATCTTTATAAAAAGTAAAAAAGATATTAATTTTCAATGAATTGATTTGGAAGTATTCAATAGTACAATATTGATTATATAGAGCTGCCAACAATGGAAAATGTAATATTCAGTTTTTACATATCTAACACTAACACTGTTAACAAAAATAGCTTTAACAATTGATAGTATATTGTTAATTCAAAGTTCTATTCAAAATTTTCTTTTTTCGTGGGTGTTCATAAGCAAAATTTAAACAAATCAGCTGCGGCTTAACTCTTGATATTAAAGATTTTTTTTAATCCCAAATTTTTAAAACAAATAGTATGGTATGGAACAATTATTCACTATCTTAGAAACATGTCACGAAAATATACAAAAAGAAAGAAAAGAAAATCACCAAAACACAAATGCAATGCAGCCTCGAGAACAAAAAAGCAGCGGACCAGATCTCCACACAAGTTGAAGAAAAAATTGACAGCTGATTCCGTTTTGGATTTAGTCGGCGACTTTACGTTCAGAGAAGATCTGCTCGATCACGACGTGGAAGGTGTGGATGCTGCCACTAAACTTTTCGTAATACTGTGCTTGTTCTATATCAGAATGGCGGAAATGTCGAAGAAAAAATAAAAACCAGCGATCATCGAAAGATGACTTTCACGATGTGAAAGATGCCAATGCAGCTACTCAATTTTTCATGATATTGGGCTTGTTTTATATTAGAATGATAGAAATGTCGAAAAAAAGTAAAAAGCAGTGAAGATTGTAAGAGGATTTTCTATTTTTGTCAGACATAGCACAATAAGGGTAAAAACGTAGCCATCTTCGAAAAGCTTTATAAACAGTGTAAATGTAGTTCTATGATTAATTCATTATCACCAATTTTGACTGCCACGTCGTCATATTAATTAATATAAATAAATAAATTCCAATTTTTTACAGCACATCACCAAGTTTCTTTTATCTTTAAAGCTAAAAAAATTATTGTTTGTTCAGGTGGTTAAGGTTGATACGTAGAGAGCATCACCCCCCTTGGCGCACTTTTCAAAATCGCCAACTACCCTCGCTCTTGCGTCTCATCTCCCAGAGTAAGATATCATCCAACGACAACATCGGGTTGCCATATTTGGCGCAAAACATCCTTGGCGAAAAGGGGCACCGTGGTTAAATAATAATATGTAAATTTAAACAAAAAAGGAGAATTCTGTGACAGCATGCCACACTCAAGCAACACAAAATGTATCGATGATATTTTTTAATCAGTAATTTATCGATGGTGATTTTTTCTTATTCTCTCTGTCTGAACTGCCACTGATTCTTCAAATCAAATAGTCAAATGCAATTATCTTAACTTTCTAAATTTGACGTGAATCTTCAAATAGTACGTTTTAAACGCTATTTTTCAAAAAGGAAGAACCGATTATATTGATTTTGGCAAGAAAATTATTTAATTGAATTTAATTTGTTTTCTAAGTTTAAAATGAACATTTTAAGAAATTTATAAGGCTTGGATAGAATTTTATTATTTATCTTCCTAAGCACAAAAGAAAATATTGGTTTTTAATGATTTTTTGAAAACGAATTTAAATCTCTTTTTTCAATTCCTACTTAAGTTCACACTCTCCCAATATATATCTTGTTCAAATTTTCAATCGTTCATAAAATACTTTTTATTCATCTACTCAAGTTCAAATACATTTTTTAAAACTTGTAGTGGATGACACTCGATGTTCATACAGTTTTTTCAAATATTGATTCAAATTAATTTAAAATATAAATTAAATTAATTCTTTATATTTTAAATACAGTTTTAGCAGTTTGTAATAAAAATTTAAATCAACAAGCAGCAGCTTAATCGGTAAAATGCGAGGATTTTTGCATCTTACAGATGAAGGTGAAGTTCAATTCTTTCAAAAATCAATAATCTTTTAGTAAACTATTTATATTAATTGTAATTATTTAATAAAAAATAACTAAACTAAAAAATTTCTTTGTTGAACTAATAAGAAATTGACTTTAATTTTTTAAAAAATATTACTTGTTTATTTGCTTTGAAATGCTTTTTAATTCCTTTCCATATATGACGAAATTTTGTTTGAAATATTTTTGTGTTTACAACAATAGTATTTATATATTATAGCATTTTCTGTTAGCCAGTTATTTTTTATTTTGTAAATATTTATAAATAACATTTCTGAGAGAAAATTTTAGTTCAAAGTTTATTTTAGTTTCGCTGATAATCTATTCAATGATATTGGTCAAATTTATCAAAATAACAAAAAAATATCGTCTCTTGTTATTATTACGTTATTTTATAATTATGTTCTATGAAAAATAAATAGAACTATTAACCCTTTCGGCCCTCCAGGTTTCATTTGCTACTGCGGTATTTTAAGTTCTTGATTTTCATTTCTTTTCAAACCCGATGTTGATATTTGCCATGACTTCCTGATTGTTATACCCGTGGTTAAAATGAAATGAAATGAAATTTGGATGGTGGTGACCCTTATCATTGATTTCCATCATATTTTTTCAATTCCACTTTTTAAAAATTCAGGACTGAAAGGGTTAAAAAAAACTTGTCGGTAAAGTAAATAACTCAATGCAGAGGTATTTTCAACATGAATTCCAAATTCTTATTTAAAAGTCTTTTTTCCCTACGAATAAAGTTTCGATTTCAAAAACCTGAGGACCTTTGGATCCGATTCTCTATTTTATCAAAATTTGAACTGCAAATGGATATGGTATAGATAGTGATCAAATTTGTTGCCATATGTATTGAAACGTTTGAAAAATGCTTGTGGCTCAAGTGCATTCCTCATCTTGTGTGTTAATCGCATACCAGTGATTAATCATTTAAAATATCATGTTTATTCAAATCACCAATTGATCGCCAGAAAGTCATATTAGACTTTATCAATGTTCGCCAATGGCTTGTGTTAAGTAAAAGTTCGCCAATAGCGCTTAGTTAATACACAAGTACTGTTGTACCCTTCATCATTTACCACTAAAACAATACATCACACCTCCATTCATAGTTAAACCAATAGTTCGCTTATTCATTTTTTGAAAACAATGCAGTGCTTGTACTTACCGAAAGAAACATAATCATTTGCAAGTATCCTATGACCATGGCGGCAGCGTGAAATATGACATACAATTCCAGCCATCTTGGAAGTTTTGGATCATATTTTGGTTCATCGTCTTTTGGCTGTTTGGAAAAACAAAAACAAATGCTGAATATAAAAAGAGCTTCCTAGTGGGCGTATTATTTAAAACACCGACTGGTAGAATAATTAGAATAGCATAATTCAATGAGAAAAAAATTGAAACCGAATTAATAAAAAAATGTTTTTATTAAATCGCCTGAGCATATTGCGATGGATTTAATGTGTTACTTTCCTGTCTCCTTTAGAATAATCAGAAAAGCGTGACTTAAAGAGAGAGAAAATTATCTGAATCAACAAAAAATGTTTTTATTAAATCACCTGAGTATATTATGATGAATCTATTATGTTACCTCTTTAGTTTCATGACAAGAAAGAGAATTTTACATATATTTTAATAATTGCTAAACGGGTTCTGGATCAATGATTTCCGGTCTTGGCGAATATTTTGTGATTTGGCGACGAAT
Organism: Argiope argentata; assembly: GCA_026289955.1. Taxonomy (NCBI): domain Eukaryota; kingdom Metazoa; phylum Arthropoda; class Arachnida; order Araneae; family Araneidae; genus Argiope; species Argiope argentata. Next base: position 439,175 of record JAOUZG010036556.1, on the reverse strand, counting down.
TTAGAAATTTCAGGGGAGAAAGTCTCCAAAATATATGAATTTTGAACAATAACCTAACAATGGAAGATACATCTGCTTGATAAAAAAAATAAAGAATATAAATCGGCAAAAAAGCAGTCAATATTGCGGCCGACATAAATGTATTTAAAGTCTAGTATACAGGTAATATTTTCAGAAACAAAAAGAGGCTTTAACCCACGAGTTGACAAGGACGCCAAGAAAATGCTATGATATATGATTCATCTGATCTTAAAGATAAGCCATCAACGTGTTGTAGTCACGATATAATAATGATTCGTTGAAAACTGGAGTGGTTCATTCTGAAACAGAAAACCGGCACATGGTTTATAGTGATATTTTTCGGTTTTTGTAAGTTTTACTGATGAATAATTAATCGCAATAATTGGATTTTTATTTATCCGCCATTAATTAGAGTCGTCGATTTTTGGGGGGAATGGGGGAGTTGCGATAGTCAAACATAATAAATCACTTAAAATTACTTAACAACATGGTGTCAGATTTTATTCCACATTTCTTATTAAAAACAATCATTTTTAAATAATTTGAGCTATAAAAATTCTTGGTAAAGATTTTATGATAATCATACTTCGCGCGGCAAAGTTTGTTTTTATTTTTTTTAAATATTGAGCAAAAAAAATTTTTAAAGCATTTTCCAGATTAAAAGAAAAATTTTGATTGTGCGCAAAAATATAAACATCTGAGTTTATAAAATGTAATTACTTTCTCTGGATTAAAACTAGTATAATTCAGTTCCCATAGCATATTATGAATTTTATTTAGACAAATACTGCAATTTGATCATTAATAATCAGACCAACTTTCTAAAAACTCTGACAAGGTGACTTATTGAAAGACACGGAGAAAGTCTCACTGGAAATAGCAATCTTTTCCATATAAATGAAATATGTGCAATGTTTTTTGAATCAGTAGTAAAAAGCGTTATTTAAACAATTGTGATTTTATCGTGACTTTTCATCATCTCAACATGCAAGATGTAGCTCTCATTCTTTCTGGCCACAAACCTAGAGTCATTGCAAAGCTATCAACGCTGTACAAATTTTTTAGCAGCATTACAAGGCAGCCCAGCTTAAGCCGTAACTCTGCAGGTGGAAAGTCAAAAGGAGTTGAAAGAAATGATGACAGAATACATTTGCCAATCAAACCCAAGGTCGCATAATGAAAACATTCTTTCCTCCCATCTCCAATAACTAAATATTGATTCATTTTTTCTCGTTTTGTTGCCACACAGTAACTTCACGAATTTTTTTCTTTTCAAATAGGCAGATTCTCACTCTATCTTCTCATTTTTCTTCGTCTGATATTGCTGAACGCCACATTATTATTTTTTTAAAAGTGCAATATTTGCAATGTTTAGGTATTCAGACGATTGCTAGCCGAGAGATTAAAGATTTCCATTACTCTAGAAGAAAGAATGGTACTTACGTATTAGAACGTCGACGCCAACGGTTAAGTAACTCATTGGCGATCGATTCAAATTTGGCGATAAACCATCGACACCAACGAAACCCGAAAAAATGGCGAACGACAGTTAAAATTTGAATATTTATTTAAATAATAGAGGTTTTGCACCATTATTGGCAGTTAAGCAATTCATAGGCGACGCCTTCAAATTTGGCGATAAATATCGATGGGCTAATATGTAAGCACCGAAAGAATTTAGAGATTGGTATTTAGGGTATATAAAGCTGTTATCCCCTGTTTTCACATGAAGAGAGCAAAAATATTACATCAATAAACACAAGAGCACGCACAAACAACCAAATAGAAGTTTCAGTCAGTTGCATAGAAGGTCACTTTTCCGTTAGGCGGGCTTCAGCGAAAAATCGCCACATAACGTAGAATTCCACCAAATTTCTAACAAATTTTTCGCTAGTGCTCAGCTAAAGGAAAAATACCCATAGAAGTCTTTCCATTACTCGAAAAAAGTAATCAAACCTGAAAGCCATTCATTAGTGTTACCACAAACGATGAGTCCAAAAGTAGAATTAACAAATAACATTGATTTAAACTTATTTCCTGTTAATTTAGTTTTAGTTAATTTTACTTTCCTTTTTTGCCACCATTTCAACGTCAATTGCAATATAAATACTTACGATGACGTAAGTCATAACTAGACAATCTGACCCGCCACAAAGGCACACGGATTTAAACCATAAAACTGAATGGACTGACCGCCGCAACAGCAACACTGACGGGAACTGTGGTTGAGTCCTAATGGCCATCACCGGCCACGGTACAACCCTCCCCTTAGAAAGTATGTTCCGTCATTGATGGAAGGAGTCTAACCCCACCTATTAATGTACCCTCTAAGGGGGGGGGGGGCTTACGGTGACGTAATACAATTCTCATTAAATATTTCAAACAATATTGGCAAAAGCACTTTAAATGTCATGAGTCAGTGTCTCACAATTTATCAATCACAATGCGAATAAAACGCAATGCTTACATAAGAATTTTTTGTATAATAGAAAAAATATCAAACGAAAATAATATATATACATATAACAATATTATAGTATATAATATAACAATAATATAATAATATATACAACAATATTATATTTTTACTTCCGGAATATCTTCCAAATGTCCCAACCAGGGTGTGCCGGGACTCCAACCGGGTCCTTTGAATATAGCGGAGAGTTTGTTCCAGAAACCGTCCACTGAACAGAACTTCTTCCATACTGCCTGTATGTGATTCGTCTGTAGATAGAAATATATAAAATAATAAATATATAAAAAAAACAACTTTAAAAAACATATTCAAGCTATTTACAATATATGAGTATTTATCAATGAATTATCTGATTATTTAAAATTAATTTTAGAGCAGAGGCCTTTAAAACATGTGCATTATAATTCTAAAAAAAAATACTGACTTTTTTTATCGGAAAGACAATGATAGACAAGTCGTTAATTAGGCAGTTAGCGCAGCAAAACATAAAAAATAATAACATTGAATTTATTTTAATTTTAGTTTGTATCAAAAAATGCTTTAAGTATAATTTTTAATTTAAACTATAAAAATATAATTAGATTGCGTAACTAAAGACAATCATATTGTACTCATAAGTATGCAAGCATATCATTACTCATTAGTATAAAAGCATATAGTTATTCATTAGTATGCAAGCATATTGTACTCATAAGTATACTAGCATATTGTTACTCATTAGTATACAAGCATATTGTTACTCATTAGTATACAAGCATATTGTTACTCATAAGTAAGGAAGAGAGATTTAATAATATTTTAATGATAGCAGAATGGATTAGGTTAATGACCCTCCCCCCCCCTCCCACCAGATCTTATCGACAAACTTGAAGAATATGGTGACAAAATGAAGGTTCTCGAAAATACAAGAGGTACTTCAATCAGGAGACGAGGTTCGAAGGTCCTTTTATAATTTTCGATATCCTGTCAGAGAAACTATACAAACTCGAGATATTAGAGTGAATTAATCTAATGGATTCTCTCTTTCGGTGTTGATCCCGAAGCGAGCTCTCTAGTTGCGTTCTAATTGCCATTTTAGGTTTTCCATTTTCTTGTGTTATGAGTTTCCAGAAGCACTGCTCTTTGTATACGCCTAAGCTCTTTTTATGTTACCATTGTTGCGCACTTTTTATGAGATAAAACAACATTTTCTATTAACCAGCATGTCTGTCCATTAAGTATTCGCAACTTTTCGCATTTACAGTCTGTTCTGGCATGAAGCTTACAAATTCTTTTGGTTTTTAACTATCGTTAATGACCATTTAAATTAAATGCATCTTTTGAGATGCCAAGTTATTCATGGTATTGAATTAGAATCGAAGAGTTGTAATCGCACTTCCTTAAAATTAATATTTTGCATTGCTATTGGTTTATAGATAAGAAAATTGTCCTTATAAAAATTGCTTCAATTTGCTATAAACTGATTGAATATCTTATCGATTCGTAAGAGAAAGGTACAAGTTTTTATATTTTTATGAAGTATTCTATCTATTTTAACGAACCATGTTACAGTACATGAAACCGTTTTTGGAAGTCTTCGTTACTGTGAAAATTAAAACTACGGTACAGTCTAGTAGGATTTTACCTGAATTGCAATAGGATTGAAGCTCTGCAGAGGCTTTGTGACTCCGAAGGCAATCTTTTTTTCTCCTTCCGGTTCAAAAGTGTCGAATAGGCGGTCCCACAAAATGAAGAAACTTCCGAAATTCTTATCAATGCAGCGTCTGTTTCGTCCTATATCCATTTATTAAAATCTATATGTTATTTATTAAAATTCATGAATTACTTATTAAAATCCATATTTTATTTATTAAAATTCACGAATTACTTATTAAAATCCATATATTATTTATTAAAATAAAATTCATTTATAAAAATCCATATATTATTTTTTTAAATGCATGCATCATTTTTTAAAATTCATACATTATTTATTTTAAAAAATCCATATATTATTTATTAAAATCATGTATCATTTACTAAAATCCATATATTGTTTATTAAAATCCATGTATCATTTATTAAAACCCATATATTATTTATTAAAATAAAATCCATGTAAAATATTTTTAAAAAATCCATATAATATTTATTAAATTCGTATATTATTTATTAAAATCCATATAGTATTTATTAAAACAAAATTCATATATTATTTATTAAAATCCATGTATCATTTATTAAAATCCATATATTGTTTATTTAAAAAAATCCCTGTATTATTTATTAAAATCCATGTATCATATAATAAAATCCATACATCATTTCTTAGAATCCATATATCATTTATTAAAATTCCTACATTATTTATTAAAATCCATATATTTAAAAACTAAGTGAGTGCATTCTCCCTGTTAAATTATGAGAATTTTTAAAACAAAATTTTATTATGCCGTCATTTTTGTAAGCTTTAGAACTTTTAATGACAAAATATTAAGCAAGTTTTATTCTGTACTTACCGTGATGGACACGATGATGACTTGGAGTTACAAAAATATACTCCAAGATTCCAAGATTGGGAACGTACTAAAAAAATAAACGCATTCAAAATATTCAGATAATCTTATACGCATTACTAGAAATGTGAAAAGTACTAGAACAATAATATAGTATTTTAGTGCCCTTTTACAGCCTAATATGAGACATGATTTAAATATTATTCATTGATTTAATTCCTTTTGTATCTACGAATAATTTATCTCTATGGGAGATAAACTATCTCCCATAGAGATAAATTATCTCCCGGAGACGGAAAATTGTCTCCAAAGAACTAATAAAAGAAAAAATAGAAGAAAATGATATTTACGCACTAAGCCGTTGATCTTTATCACCAAATTTGAAGGCGTCACCAAAGAGTTGCTAAACCGCCAATAATGCCAAACAGCCGCCATCATTTAAAAAATTGTACAAACTTTAACTTTCGTCCGCCATTTTGTTGGTTTCTCAAAAGTTCATTAAGCGTTTTTCCTGTTCTGATTTTTTGACTTATTAAAATGATTAAAATATGGGATTTGCCAGCCAACGAAAACGATGCATTGACGTATTTCCAAAATTATGGAATTATTCCATCTAAAAATACGTGTTTGAATGAATATGAGATGAGTTTATACGTAAAAACGGACCAACAATGGCGGTGTAATGTATCAAAGAGCGGTGTAATGTATTTTATAAGGCCATCTAAATAAATTGGGTCGAGGTGGTTGGCGACTGTTGGAACATCGATGGTCTTATACGTAGGAACCGCCAAGGTAGTTGGCAACCGTTGGCACATCGGCGGTCTAATACGCAAGTACCAAGAAAGCTTTAGATTAAGCCTATCAGAATAATTTTCTAGCGCGAAAATTGAATGGGGGGTCCATATTATTTCGTTTCGATTTTATAGTTAGAAATTTTATCAATGACAAATTATTTATTCAATTCAATTAAATATTTAGGGTAACCGAACACATTCGGAGTACTTTTTTTAGAAAAACATGATGCAAACATACTTTGATCCTATTTCTGGGTTTAATTCTATTAAAAATTAGTAATAGACTGTCAATAGTTTAAATAAAAATTATTATTATCATTATCATTATTATTTGAAAATTGGCATTTAATAGCATAAATTTAAGCATATTCTTAAGAGATTTCAAATTGACTACACAAAAAAACCATTATTCTCATCCTAACAAAACTTATACCAAAATAATAATACATACCAATATATAGTTTTCTCAAGAGATTGAACTACAAGCGTTACTAAAATTTTTATTCATTATAATAATAAATAAAAATTTTACAATCAATCGAAGATTTATCATGAAATTTCTAGTAAATTTATGAGGCTGTTATTCAAACAATAAGCTGTAAATTTTAAAAAAAACATTCACTCGGTCTAAATTCTTTTAGTTCATTCTCTGGAAAATAGTATAAAGACAAAGTTCACGAAATTTTATAGTGAAATGATAATTACATTTTCAATTATATGATTTGAAGTGACAAATGAATAAAAATTAGTTTTAAGAAAAATATAATTAAAGTATACAGCAACATGTTTTAATAAAAAAATTATGAGAGTACATACTTGAAATTTGCCACATTTATAGTTTATACCTTCTTCCTCCTCATATTTAAATAATTTTCTTTTTTTCATCTTCATTTTTTTTTGACATTTTTGCATTTGGCAATGAATGCCGCCTAGATTTATTTATTCTGCCTTTATAGATTTCCTAAAATGTTTCTTACTGTGTTTGGATACACGCCAATAACCTTAAGGTTATTCGGTAATCCTATAAAACCTTCGTTAAAATGTATTACAAACATAAATATTTCTTATCTAAGGGTTCGGAGCTCCACAAAGTTCAAATGTCCAGAACACTCCATTGATAATCTCATTAGCATTTTGTGCTTTTATGTAACAAAACATTTTCCATATTGAAAATTTAATTTGTGTTTTTACAAATTTTTGACTTGTTTTGGGCTCTTTAAATCGTTTTTTCCGGTTATTAAATCACCACTTCTAGTTTACCGATCATTTCGAAAATATTAATAACTTGGCTTCTAATTTTTTTAAATGGCGTTTTTAGCGGAAATCGACTTTTTTAGCGTGTTAGGATTCCTTAAATATGAAACATGAATATCATTAAAAAATGAAAAAAATATGCAAAATACTTTGCATTAAAGGCGCAATTTTATCAAAAAATAATCACAAACAGATGCGACACAGGAATAACGTCCAACAGCATCTCATAGTTTAACGGATTTGTATAATAAATGTAAACCACAAACGCATTCATACCATAACATCATATATTGTTAAGAATAGTATTAATTCTCGCACAAGAACGATAAGAAGACGCAGACTTTATTGTCTTTGAAAACGCTTATTAAATATTCGCAACTCAAGCTAAACAATTCACAGCGAATTGACTCTACTTCATCCGCTGATTTCAAAAAAAAAAGCGAAGCTATAGATTCGCACGGTAGCGAGCGAAAAGACGGTCTCTCCAGCTCAGCTAATCACGTAGCTTGTCATCCGAACTCAACTAAATGCCCGCCTTTAAGGCGAGTCTTAAATAGCTTCCCACTGAAAAGGGCGGGACAAACCTAGAAACGGCACATTTCTTCCAGATAAGTCTGGAAATTTCTCCACTATTCTATAAGAACGAATCTTTGTTTCTTAGCTTTTACTACACGTTTTAGTGAGCAGTCAAAACCGTTAGTGACCTTATTATGTCGCCAAAGTGTCTATATCGCCAAATCAGTCAAATATGACGATCTTCTGTTGTAAATTCTCTTAGAATGGTCTTTTCTCGCAGACTCTCGATTCCATTAGAATTAATTTTATACTATTTTAACTATTTTCTAATATTTACAATATTTACACAAAAATTATAGAATGTTTACAATACTTACACAACAATTCTGCAATATTTACAATACTTACACAACAATTCAGAAATATTTACAACATTTACAACTAATTTACACAAAAATCATAACAATATATTGAAATTAATTGCAAAAAATATAAATGAAATCATTACTTAACGGATTTCAAAAAAGACTATTTTAAATAACAAGTTTTCAACAAATTATTGCAATTGTTTTAGAATAGATGATCGATTGATATGATCTATGAATCAGTCGACACTTACCTCGCTGTGAAGCCAGTACTGAAATATGACATTCAGTTGATAATGCACCAAAAAGGTCGCAGGTGGTATGAAAAAGGCCATTGGAATATACGTCAGCTAGGAAGAAATAGCTATCAAATTTTTTTATTAATTGTTATTTTGGACTCCACAGCAAATCCATCAATAACAATACGTATAAATAAAATGCTGTTGGTTTCAGGAACCTCAGTCTAACACTTTTAAATGACTGCACTTAACTAAGGAGTGGTACGTAGAAAGATGAATAATTTATGTCCCTCTTAATTTCGCGAAAAATCCGAATTAACTTTATTGCAAAAGTAAGCATCTCCTAATTTCCTATTTCTTATTACAACTTTTTTAACGAAAGACCCCCTCTCCTGATGCTTGCACAAAAGCGCAGGTGGTTTCGAAATCTAAAAATAAACAGTATATTAAATATATCTCAAATTCTGAATAACTGATGCATAAATATATAGCATGTTTCAAAGTTTTATAGCAAATAAAATAGCACGAATTCACACTTATTTTGTCTATCGGAAGTAAGATGTTGCCATTATTGTATTGTCATTTAGAAGAATTTTGATACACCTGTTTCGCTCACTGATCTTCGAGAATAATACCGAGTTTAAACTGTTCTGAAGAAATGAAATCCACAGGGTAGAGATCTGGTAAACACGGTTGAACTCAACATTACCTCCTGCCTTTAATTATTTATTCATCAATATTCCTCAAAAGGAGAATATTAATGCATTAACTTATTTGAGATACTAAATGTTGTCAAACGTTATTAATTGTTTAAATATTACATAACTAATTTTTTGTGAGTTGTGTTTAATTAGCTTGTTCTTTTGTAAAACTAACAACTTTTTAAAACTAAAACTTTGAAGGTAGTCACAAAAAAAATTATTTTGTATTGTGAAATAAAACATACGAATTTTTATGTTTTAAGAAAAAATTTAATTTTACAATTTTAATTCAAAAGAAATTTTTAATCGGTAAATACCGAAAAATTTTAATTATACGTAATTTCAATTCACATCAAATATCTTTAAAAAGTTTTTGGTAAATTATTCTTTTCTTATATATTCTAGCCTTTCAAAATATTATATTCTCTTTTGTCATTTGCAATTTTTTATGTATTTCAACCGTTAAACTAGCTTATATTTGACGAGAGACTATTATATTTTTCAAAAGTTAGTGCCAGACGCTTTATATCATTATTATAAATGGCGAACCATTTTTTTAACAATAAGAATAAATGGAACTGTATTTCTCAACGTCATCCAGTAGTTTATTACATTAACTACATAGACTTCTGGGCAACTACTGGAGATAAACGATAGAAATCTTTTGTAAGACCACGGAGAAAAATAAAATGGTCTACATCAATAAATTACTCGTCGAATTACTTTTGTGGGGGCTTAAGTGATGAAGATTCTTTTATTTTTCATCGTGGTCTTGCAAAAGATTTTCATCTTTTCTCTCCAGTAGTTGCCCAGAGTCCCTGTGATTAAAGAGTCTCAACCTAATTCCGTCTTTGATGAGCAAACTGTTTATTGCAGTTATTTTTTCGAATTTGTATATCTTGGAGGCATAGAAAATAAATTCTATATATTTCTTTATAACTATGGCAGAATTCTCGTCGTTGGTTTTGGTTGCTTGTTTATTTTCTCAGTAACCAATAATTTCCTTCGTATGAATTGCTTTTATTACTCATTGCATCGGAATATCCGTTTGGTATGGTTTGAATGCAGTTGTGCATTGTTTAGGAGGATTCCTATATAAAGGTGATCTGATTTGTGTGTGTGTGTGTGTGTGTGTGTGTGTGTGTGTGTGTGTGTGTGTGTGTGTGTGTGTGTGTGTGTGTGTGTGTGTGTGTGTGTGTGTGTGTGTGTGTGTGTGTGTGTGTGTGTGTGTGTGTGTGTGTGTGTGTGTGTGTGTGTGTGTGTGTGTGTGTGTGTGTGTGTTATTTTTAATTTAACTTAAATTATAAATAATTTCCCAATTTTTATGTTAAATTATCCCATGTTAACTTTATTTTAAAATGTTCTTTTATTTTCTTATTCAATTCCAACCTTTTATTATCTTATTTATAACACGTCTTTAAGAAAACTGATGACTTTTACATCCTTTCGGGATTAGAAGAAAAAATCCTACCCCACACATTCCTTGAGACTTCCTTGTCTAAATCAACAAGTGGTAAGGAAATCCTTATCAATATCATGTAGTAAAATCACTTAAGGAAAAAATTTCTGTCATTTGGCTCTTGTATGGAGATTTAAATAGGTATCATTTTGTCATCGCATTCTCTTGCACAAATTATGACTCTCTTGACGAAATAAACTGAAGTTAAAATTCCAGAATTTTCTTCTTTTCGACTATACATCTACAAAATTACACACACACACACATAAATATAATCGTATTTTAAAATCTAATTTAAATCTTAGTTAATTTCTGGATTTTTAATTTAATTTAACCCATGTTATCTTAATTCTAAAATGCTCTCTTATTTCCTGATCAAATTCCAGCTTTTTTTATTTAATTAATGCCGCATGAATTCTGTAAAATTTTTGAAATCGGCAAGTTTCCACACCGTGAGTGAAGGGATAATGTGAAGGGTACTTGTTTTTTGTACTTAATGCAAATACTAAAAATTATATGACAAAAATTAACTTTAAATTTGATAAAATACATTCGAAAAAAAGGTCAAACTTTTAAAATATACATCGGTAATACTCATAGGGCGAGAATGAAAAACTTTCTTTTCAAAAAAAAAAAAACCTTCCTTGCGCATAAGATATTATTCGCTGCATATATCTCAGAGAATTTTTGTTGTTGTTGTTGTTTCTCTTGCTGCCTGTCATTTCGGTTTCAAGAAACTTCAAACTATTTTCAAGACCTCAAAGTTTTGATCACAAAATCTTTAATAAATTCACTCAACTGAATCGAATTTCGGAAAAAGTATTTTTCTGTCCGCTTTAATGCTGAAGTTTTTCTTTTCTTTTCTTTTTTTAAAGAATAATTCATTTATTAATTTAATTCTTGTTTGCAGTTTAGTTCCTAGCATATTTGTTTGAAAATATTTTTTCATGGCTTAGACATTTTCCCAGATACTCTATATGTAAACATATATTTAGTGATTCGAATATAGTAACAAACAGAAAATGAAAATCATCCTTATAGCTTCAAAGAGAAATTATTCAAAAGTTCTAAAACTCTCAACTTTCTTCTATTTTACATGTTTCAAGCGATTATGTAGCGATTACTTCATGTTGGCTCAGGCTATTCTTCTTTTTTTTTTTCAAGCTGGCTCTACACAACATATTCTTAGCAAAACCTTCAACTAGCTACTGCTATATGAACGTTCCATTGTAAAGCAACACGCGATCTATTTTGGGACGGACCTCGCAATTTTGAACCATGGTCAGATGACGAGGACGACACCTGAGGTAAGAGTCAACCACCATACTTGAAGCTACTCATCTTCAATTACGAAGGAAGTAACATTACTCGCTAAAATTAAATTGTCTTGAAGAAGCTTGAAATAACAAATATGTATTTTCTGCCTTACCCACATGGTAGAACTGGTGATGACACTCAATCTCAGTGGCACAGTTAGGTTGAACTCTTCAGAACTATGATGCGGCTCGTGAAACCACCACAAAATGCTGACCTCTAGAAAGAGAGAGAGAAAATATATTAGAGAGTATACACAGGGGGAGTAGTCAAGTTTTTATCTTAAAAAATAAATACTTTAGAAACACTTTTTAAACAGCTTTAGAGGGGGAAATAAGAAACAATATTAATTTTTTTATTGATATGTTACGATGAAATTAAGAGAGCATTTAATTTTATATAAATGTTGTTACTTATGGCACTTGCCATGGACAAACCCCACTATACGTCTCTTGTTTTACAAGTAGTGCCATCTAGGGCCAAGAGTACGACTTAGCTATACACACGCCACAAGCCTTTTTAGGGGGCGGACTTCATTCATGCAGATTCATTCATCTCAGATCGTAATTTAGACCTGTAACAGAGAACGATCACTTCTGACCCAGTACCCCCAGTGATATGACTCTCGACATGGTGGACTTTACGACCATGAACAGATTTAGCGAGCGCCAGCCACCACACTCACTGAGAATCTTTTGGCCAGTGGGTGTCGAACTCGTAACCTAAGGAGTACGAGTAAAACGCTCTACCAACCAGGTCATCCCGGCCTTATATGAATGTAAAAATATAAAAAACAAAAAGTGAAATCTGTTATGCATATTTCTGTGTATCATGTCAAAACATAATTTCTTGAACGTTCAATCATTGAAAACGTTTCACTTAATTAAACAATCTAATCTATTCTTAAAAAGATTTTTATTAATGTCTGAAGAAAACATCTCAACAAAAAGAGGCAGAGTTTGCAAACATATGGATTAATCAAACAATTTAAACTATTTTTTAAAAACAGATTTTTATTCAAGTTTGAAAAAAGCTTTTATAAAGTTAAAAAAGCTGAAAAAACAATTTTTGAGTCGTTAAGGCCTATTTATGAGAAAGTTGAATTTTAAAATTTCAGTTCCTTGCCCACGCATTTTTGTTGACGCCAAAAACCTCATCCCATTGAACCCTCATTAAATCACCACGTGCTTGTGCAAGTTAAATTATATTTTTGTTCATTTTATTCTTTTCTTTGAATTAGTTACTTTAGCATTGCAAACGTTACATTTTACTATATGTCACAATAATTAGAATTATTACAAACAAAATATATTACATTCCTACTTGATATCATATAGATTCCTTTTAAAAAATGGGCGAATTACGGTCATAACAAAACAATTCTAAAATATAAAAATCATGCTAATTTATGTTGTTTTTGTTCCCGTTTTGCCCTTTACAACGGAAGTACGGGTGCAGTAGCTCCAGGGGGTATGGACCCCTGAGCACCCCAGGGCAGAAGTTTGACTTCTAGCTCACACATGCCACAAACTCTTTTTACGGGACAGATTTCATTCATTCATTCATCCTCAGATCGTAATTTAGATCTTGAACAGAGAACGATCACCTCTGACCCAGTAACCCCTTGGAAAACAACTGCGAGATAATAAAACTGATATAATAAAAGAATTATTTTGAGTTCTAAAATAGCAAAAAAAAAACATATCTTTTGAGTTAATATTTTTGAAATGTACAGCTGTTAAATGTCTAAAATTTGCTTGTGGAATTGAAACGTTAATAGTGACTTGCAGCTAGCCTTGAAGAGCACATGGGCCACATTTCATTTAAGATCAGTCAAAAATTGCAGATTCTTAACAAAAGCATATAAACAAACATCCTTTTTAAATATATAAAAGTATGAAGGATAAAAAGATTATTTCATCAGACTTCAAACTTTTAAATTAGCGGTAATTAATTAAGATTTCAATTAAGACTAATTCTAGAAAAAGTACTTTCAGTAAAAACTTACGATGAGTCAACCTATGCATCCAGTAGAACAAAAAGTCCGTCAGAACCATGCAAAGGATCCAAGTCCAAGGTGAATCCCAGGGTAGAGTCCCTATTCGCCAGTTGTTGTAAATCCAGGTATAGAGAATCAGTTCTGCACCATATAGCGGTATTCTGGAACAAACATTATGTTAAAGTTGTTGTGACTAATGGCACTTGCCCCGCTGATACATCAGCAGATTTTAAGCCGGATATATACGTCTCTTTGTTTTACAAGTAGCACCATCTAGGGCCAAGATTACGACTTAGCTACACACACGTCACAACCCTTTTTTAGGGGACGGACTACATTCCTGCAATCTATTCATTCATCTCAGACCGTAATTTAGACCTGGAACAGAGAACGATCACCTCTGACCCAGTACATCCAGTGATATTACTCTCGGTATGGAGGACTTTGCGACCACGAACAGATTTAACGAGCGCCAATCGCCACGCATTCGGAGAATCTTTTGACCGGTGAGCGTCGAACCCGTAACCTAAGGAGTGCGAGTCCAACGCTCAACCATCCAGGTCATCCCGGCCCCAATATTTCGTTATATTAATAAATTTTACTAATGAATATAACAATATATTCTCAATAAATCATCTCAGTATGATACTGAAACTAGTGTCAGATCTTCACTAAAATAAAGGATGAATTAAATTTATTGAAGATCCCGGATGTTCAGTTCAGTTTAATGTTGCTGTAAAACGAGACGTCAATGTGCGGAAGCTAGACAGGTGGGTGCTGGCTCAGGTATCTTCCTCGTCATCTAATAGAGGTTAAAAATTAAATGACCCCCTCCGAAAGTAGACCTAGTGTTGATGTAAAACGTGACGTTAATGTGCAGATGAGAGAGCACTACTGATATGAAATTCTTTTTAAATCAAAAAAATTAAAAGAAAAGACTGTTAATCCTTTTAAAATGACATGGCTTAGAAAACAGAGCGATAAAATGTATAATAATTTCATAAAAACTGATAAATTGATAAAGTAAAATAATTTTTATTCAATACATACGAACTTTAAAAAAATCATTAGAAAGAAAAACATATGATATTATAAATTACCTTATTAAAATTTTTAAGTAATAAAATAAGAGACACAACTAAGCCAAAAAAAGAAGAAATTATAATAATTTTAAAAACAGCATTTACAGGTTAATGGACATGCATTTAAAATTGTTTTTACTGTGAAATAAAACTAAAAGCCAGAGTTCCAGAAGAAAAAAAAACTTAAATTTAATCTTGATAAATGTGAGTTGGAAATAAATGTGATTAAATAGTAAAGTAAGTTTAATATTTGAACAAAAAAGGGATTGTCACAAACTATGCGAAAATAATTTTGAAAACTTAACTAAAATTAGAGAACTACTCACACGAAAAATGAATCTATATCATTAATCAACTGTTTTTATTTTAATTTTAAAAACGTTTAAAAAAATCTTTTTGGTCAGAAGTAATCTCAGACGGTATTGTTAAAAAGCATTAACTGTTTTTATCCTCTACTTTACTTTTTTCAGAGGTCATATCAACTTTCTTAAGAACATAGTTTTTATGTAAGGAACATATCATTCATATCCATGAAGGGATAAGAAATTGAATATTGTTTTAAATAAGCAAACATTTCATTTTATGCTTTAATATAGATGAGCATGAAATTTTTTTAATTACTTTTAAGAATATGTGAATCCTATGATAATACATAAAAAAATAAGTGATATAAAAAAAGTTAAAATCAATTTCTACTTAGGTCAACAAAGAAAAATTTTATTTTAGTTACTTGTTACTAAGCAATTACAATTAAGATAAGTAATCGATCAAAAGAATTATTGATTTTCACAAGAATTGAACTCACATTCTTCATCGTCAAGGGAAAAATATTGAAATCCTCTCATTTTACCGATTCAGCTTTTGTTGATTTCTATTATCATTAGAAACTACTAAAACTCTATTGAAAGTATTAAAAATGAATTAAATTTAATGAATGAATTAATATTTGAAAAAACTATGTCAATATCGAATGTCATCCACCATATGTTTAAAAAATGTGTGTGTGTGTGTGTGTGTGTGTGTGTGTGTGTGTGTGTGTGTGTGTGTGTGTGTGTGTGTGTGTGTGTGTGTGTGTGTGTGTGTGTGTGTGAACTAATAGTAAGAATTGAATAAAGTGGCGAATAAATTTAGTTATTTTTCAGAATACTTTATACGTAATTACACAAATCTGATTTTTGCACTAATTAAATATGTTATCATGATGAAAACTTAATTTTAATGTGGTTTGAAAATTTAGAGGAGGAGGAGCATTTTTGATGTCATTTTTTCAGTTGCTTTCAATTCAAAAATCTAGTTTCAATAACTTTCTCTCCATTTTTAACAATTCATAAACATTTAGTTTAATAATAATTCCACTACTATTGCATAATGACAACATAAGTTTTGTAAGTAACATAATAATATGCCTATTAAGTCCATTACTACTTAAAGTGAATTTAAAAGATATTAAAATTATCATTGGAATTGCTGAGAAAATTTATATTGGCGATTCAAATACCAACTGAAAACTAGGAACTACACAGCCTCGTAATTTTACATCTGCTTTTAAAGGTCGAGGATGGCATGGGGTCCTCTAAACCAGGGTTCTCAAACTTTTAGACTTTCATACCTCCTTTTTAGACTAAGTATTTTGGCGACCCCCCAAAGTTTTAAATCTGTCTAAAGTTTAGACAGAGATTTTGAAAATTTTACACAGACTCAAGAGCTCGTAGAGTATTTATCGGTTAATGGCGCCACATCCCTTGACACTTCATCTTTCCCCTTACTAGTATCATCTCATCTCGAAACTTTGATCGAACAGTTTACATTTCAGTTAAGTATTGAGTGGGGTTGTGTGGATAGCCAATCCGTTCAGTGAGCAAGCCATAACAAAAGTTGAGCTAAGTGCCCGTCATCATGATCAACTGATAGAGATTTCAAGTGATCAGTCAGCTAAAGTAACTTTTAACAAAGCTTATATCGACAAATTTTGGATACGTATTAAAAAGGAATACCCAGAACTGTCCACAACAGCATTAAAAACTTCGATGCCATTTTCTGCACATTACAACTGTGAACAAGGATTCTCCATAAGGATAAATTTACAAACTAAATCAAGAAATCGTTTGGCACTGTGAAATGACATTGTTTTGCGTGTTACAAAGCTCATTCCAGACATAAAAAAAAATGGTTAATACCAAACAAGCTCATGTATCCCACTAACTAATAGAACACAAAAACCAACTTGTATCTGTATTAAAAGCTTTGTGTGTGCTCTTTTTTAATGAAAACTACAGCAATAAATTAATTTTCCTTTAACTTTTCTTCCACATCTCGTGACCCACTTTTAGAGAACCCCTGCTCTAAACTATTCTTTAGGCCCTCACTCCACTCAAACCTGGAATTATTTTATTTTCAATCCTCTCCCTCCTCTCTTCCCCCCAAAAAATTATCAACAAGCCCATATGTTAAGAATTTGCTCTTCGATGCTGTCATGTTACGAGTTTACAATATTCCAGCGCGTTATACGTAGTCACCTTCAAAGTTTTCATATACAAGAATAGAAATACGAATAAGTTAATTTTTCACAGGTTTTCTTACTTGAACAGCTCCACCAGTATTCCTTGCGAAATGTTCGTCACGGAATCGTTTAGTCTCATCAGCTCCTTCCCGCGGATCAGATGGAGCACTTGTTCCAGAATGATCACGAAGATGAAGGCAGGGGTCACCTGGGGAGGACAAAAAAGTTTTAATAATCCTTGAAGAATTTTCCTGCAAACAAACAGGTAGAATAGTTTTCACTTCATTATAATTTAAAAATTTAGCCCAATTGATGATATCAGTTTTTTTTCCTTTTCCATTAACGCGCATAAAAAAATTATCCTTTTATTTAATAGCCGTAAATGTCTGTATTTTTATTTATATCCATAAATGTTTGTATTTATGAATGCCTATAGGTATGTTATTAATAGCCATAAATGCCTACATTTTATTTAACAGGCATAAATGTCTATATTTTATTAACAGCCGTAAATTCCTATATTTTTATTAACAGGCATAAATGTCTATATTTTTATTAACAACCATAAATGCCTATATGTAAATTATTAATAGTCATAAATGCCTATAGATACTTTATTAATAAGCATGAATACCTATATTTTTATTAATAGTCATAAATTCCTATATTTTTATTAATAGACACCAGCGGGAGACCGAGCTCCGCTCGGAGAAAACAGGTATCGAAGCTAACTCGAATATTTAAATTTTCAATTGTGATTTATCAAAACAATACATGCCATAAGAAAATTTGTGAAACCATTGGTGAAAAGATAACCGGTCAAAGTGCACCATCGTAAACTATTCTAAACTAAGTTGACAAAAACTCAAATTTAAAAAAATAAATTATTATTGCGCATTAAACATATAAAAATGCAATTTTCATCACGTGTCTGCATGAAATGAATACATATATATATATGAATATTGATATAGATGGCATATTGGCTATAGATGGCAGCACGTTACCACTTGAAAATTTAAGTAGCCATTATGGCGAACTAATAAAGTTTGAAAATTTCCTATCTGTAACTCCGAACTGCTCAACCGTAGCGCTTCAAAACCGGCACCAATCGATTCCTCGTGGCCAAAACCCCCAGACCCCCAAGTTTACCGGAGTTTATTAATTCTGGGGCGATTTTCGACTTGACAACCATTCCTCGTATTATAGTATAAGATAAATATCTATATTTTTATTAATAGCCATAAATGCCAACATTTTTATTAACAGGCATAAATACCTATATTCTTATTATAGCCATAAATGCCTACATTTTCATTAATAGTCATAAATGCCTATAGATATTTTATTAATAGGCATAAATGCCTATATTTTTATTAATAGCCATAAATGCCTATATTTTTATTAACAGGCATTAATACCTATATTTTTACTAATAGCCATAAATTCCTATGTTTTTATTAATAGCCATAAATTCCTAAAAATATTTTGTTAATAGGAGTAAATGCCTATATTTTTATTAATAGCCATAAATGGCTATATTTTTATTAACAGCCGTAAAAGCCCATTACAATTAAGGCAAATTTCGTTTTCTGTAGCAGATAACAACGAGAAAAAATTTTTTTAAATGTTCACACGCAGAATAGATACTAATGAGCGTGCTTAAACGGAAAACTATAACAACGCCGGCTGTTATAATGAATGAAACAATTATATTCCTTTTATAAATCAGTCAAAAGCAAAAAGAACAACAAAACATATCGGTGCCTTTCTAGTGTCAATCTATTATAGAAGGTTATTTGAAAGGACAGAACAGATTTAATGAATTTATTTCAAGCGGAAAACAACAAATAAATATGCGACACATTAATGAAATGAATAAAGCTCCAAGTTTTATTCCATCTATTCAACGTAAGTTCAATTTTTATATGCAAAACTGACGAATCGGAAATTCAGTTCTCGCCACAATCGAAGTAACTAGGCTCCAGTTATTGAACTCACTGCTATAACAATTCGATCTCGCAGATTCTGAATAGATGGCACTAGCTTAAATACCGTTAGTAGCGAAATTCTAATATTTCTGCTTTCTTTATTGTTTCCTGTGGAATTTCTATGATTGCATGCATTAACCACTTAACAGTTTTGCCCGTATGCCCTACGTGCATCGATTTAATGAATTTTGATAGCTGAAAAGCTAAAAATAAACCATTCATGATGATTATAATTCAATATAAAAATTACTTCGAATACGTAGATGAGTCATGTATTCAATGGGGTTTCATTTGAAAAAAAATAAGAAAATATTCCTAAAATAGAAGGTGTCATCTTATTAGATAGTTAAGAAAATAAACCAGTTAAGTTCGGATACATTCAACATTTTCATACAATGTATGATGGAAAGCCAATGCTTTTCCCTTTGCATAAATAACTTTAGAAGCATTTTCCTTTTCATATATACTAAATGAAAACCTGTAAATTTATATATTAACTGCTACGTTGTAACTCTTTGTTGAATGTTACAAATTTGTTATACGCCGTTAGTAGCGAAATTCTAAGATTTCTCTTTTCTAAATTAATTCATGTGGACTTTCTATGATTGCATACATTAAAGGCAGTTCAGATACATTTGACATTTTCATCCAATGTATAAAGAATGGCCAAGACTTTTCCCTTTGCATATACAACTTTGCATTAATTTTCCTTTTCATATATACTAATTAAAAAAACTTTAAATTTATATATTAACTACAAAGAGGCAACTCTTTGTTGAATTTACTAAGAAATACACATTTCAATGCAATAATGGATTCACACTTTTCATATTCTTCACTTTGATTCACTCTTTGCATTTCCGAATAATGCACATTATAAAACTCCTCGTTAAATAATTTCCTGATCTAATTTCTCATTCAAACAAATTTTTAACTTAATTGCAATAATTCACTTAATTAAATGTAGATTGTAATTCGAATAACTTTGTAAAAATATATAGTTAAAGAAATTGTATGTATATCACAGAAAAATGGCATAGTAATTAGCTCTTGACGATTTTCAATTTAACGATAAGTATTAGTTAATGATTCCCTCACTTACAAACAAAAGCAATTATTTCTTATAACATATTATTAACAGATAAAGAATCTCAAACATAAATAAAGTGAAAAAGTATTGTTTTTCAGACACTATCAAGTGGAATATATTCAATTAAATTAATAATAAATATTGAAATGTATTATAAATAACAAATTCATTATATTTTAATTCATTAAAAATTATATTTCAATATAAATAGATAATTGAAATCATAATATTTCATAATTCATAAAATGCATATTTTGATAAGATCATTAAATTAGAGATATACATAAATAAAATTGACCTATTTGGGTCATTCTCAGTAACTCAATATTTGGCATTTCCTTAATTGATATTCTACAACTAGCACTCCAAAAAATATAACTAATCAAAGATCATGTTCCAAATACGAAATTATACAATTTTCAATTTTAGATTCTACTTTAGTTTTATAAAGACTTTTTTATTTATCGATGCATATTTTTTTTCAGGCAAAATAAAATGAAAAAGAACTTACTTCTTTATAATAATCGGGCACATCGCTCACTTTTTCATATACATGTTCTTTTGGATTCATTATATAAAACATATATCCGAGCCTTCTCAATAAATCGTTTGCTAATTCCATCGTATTGTTTTGAATAATTTCGGTACTAGACGCAACAAATTGATGCATTCGACTCGATAGTGAGATGCTGCCTCAACAAAAAGCAAAAACTGTTGTGATGCTGAATTTTTTTTTACTGTTCTATCTCGAGTAGAGAAATTCCTACCTCGCCCAAGTGTCCAATATTTTAAGTATATAAACTTCACACACTCTTGCAAAAGAAAAAAAAATGAAGGGAAAAAAACCGGTGGAGAAAAGTAAACACTCTTAATGTTTACTCACCTAGTAAAAATGTCTTTCACTCGTACTTTCGAATAAGTACTGCGCCATTTTTTTTTCTTTCCTCGAGAAAGTTTAGTCTTTTCATTATTACATTCACAGCATCTAACCGCTGACAGCAATAAAAACCGTTTCACCTTGAAAGTAAAAGTATGTCAATAGTTATTAACTTGTCTTTGTTTCCAGAAGTTGTATTTCTAAAGGTTTATTTTGGCTACATTTAAAGTGGAAACTTTTATGTTAATTTAATGAAAATTCTTTAATCAAACAGATGTCGCAATGCTGGGAAACCACCTCGTCCATTTATGTTTAACAAGTATGCACATAAATGATGGTGACCTTGGGAATAATGTTTTCAAATGGGAAAAGATGGAGAATTTTAAGAGTTCTCTGATATTCACAGTTGATATTTGACTATGCAACTGCTTAAGGCTAAAGGAGGAGAGGTAGGTGGCTGGTAGGAGACTCGCGTGGGTCGATTAAAACAATGCTGTTAGTTTGACAGCAAAATAAAAAATATACTAAGTATATAAATTCCATAAATTATACAATATTGGGATGATATTAGCACTCAATGAAGAATAATTGGCTATGTTCATATCTGTTTTATTATCTTTACTTAACTATCACATTATTTATGAACACCAAACGTCTATTTAAATAGCACTGCATTCAGGTAAAGATATCGTCTAATTGTTAGCACAAGTAATATAAAAAAAAGTCAATTCCTACTTGGGTTAACAAAGAAATTTTTTGTTTTGGTTACTTTTTATTAAATAATTACAATTAATATAAATAATTTATCAAAAAATAACTGATATTCGCAAGAATTGAACTCGAATTCTTCACCTTCACGCGAAAAATACTGAAATTCTCGCATTTTAACAAGTAAGCTACTGCCTGTTGGTTTCAGTTTTTATTACAAACTGCTAAAGTTCTATTTAAAATATTAGAAATTAAATAAAATTAATCAATAAAATTTAAACAAGATATGTATATAGATAGATAAGGAAAATGTGAATTAATAGTAAGAATTGAAAAATATTGAGCAGTGTCTTCCAGTCTTAGACAGTGAAAATTTGATATACGGTTTTTACATCAAATTTTCAGATTTCTATCAAATTTAGAGTAAAATCTGCTCAGTCTTAAACAGTGAAAATTTTATATACGGTTTTTACATCAAATTTTCAAATTTCTATCAAATTTAGAGTAAAATCTGTTCAGTCTTAGATAGTGACAAATTGATATACGGTTTTTACATCAAATTTTCAGATTTCTATCTTATTTAGAGTAAAATCTGTTCAGTCTTAGACAGAGAAAATTTGATATACGGTTTTTACACCAAATTTTCAGATTTTTATCAATTTTTGAGTAAAATCTGTTCAGAGGAAGCTCATTTCTCCAGTTGTTCGAATATAAGTTAACACGATAACTACAGAACGAGAGGACAGATAGACAAGATTCGGTACAGATTTAATATCAATAGTGAAGACACCAATCAAGATTTGAGTCAATCCAACAGCTGGTTGTTTGTCTGTCATTCTGTACATAACCGACTATATAAAAGCAGTTAATCAAAAACCTAATTGCTCAGTATAAATTAAATTTAGTATATGGCTTTGTTATTCTAATTGGTGTTCTGAATCAAGTTTGGGTTTCAATCGGTTGATAAAAATGCATCTCAGTTTACTTAACTATATGACGAAGCACCAAATGCTCATGTGTGAGATCTGAGCATTCATGAAGATCATAGACTCGATGTTCATAATTTTTACGCTGCAAGGAAGGAGATAAAAACTGTATCAGGGAGCATGCCACTAAGTTAGGGGAAACCACTTTGGATAATTTTAAATGTCACTTCCAAAAAAATTAATCAGAATTAATATGTGCGATGAATTCTTGATTTATCCGCGGGATAAAATCGCATGGCATCAGAACATTAAAAACGACACAAATCAGAACAAATTGCTTTGAACAATTATTATAAACCATAGTTATTTGGAAATAATAAAATATAGGATTTTGACTTAATACACTGTAGATATTTGAATTTGAAAAACTAGTTGATTTATTTCCATACAAAAAATATCGGCCATTTTCTTTACTTTTTCAATTCCTACTATTAGCTCACACTCTCCCTATATATATGTATTGTTCAAATTTTCAGCCGTTAATAAAATATTTTTTTATTCATCCAATCCAGTTCAAGTACATTTTTTAAATTTTGTAGTGGGTGACATTTGATGTTAATACAGGTTTTTCAAATATTAATCCATTAATTTTTCATTAATTAATTAAAAACTAAATTTCTCGCCAAAAATCTTCATTTCTCCGCTGTCAAATAAGTAATGAATTTAGTTTGTTTTTTCCCCACACTAATGTGGTTCAGCGCAATATGTTTTCGGCCGATTATTTTAAACGATTCTGTTTATTTTCATGTTTGATGCATTTAAAATGAGACATTGTAAATTAATCGATTTTTCATATTCATTTTGAAGTGCGTTAGAATTAAAATAATACAGAATAAAGAAAACTCGAAGTTTCTAATCTGTATGGCGTTACTGGTGTAGAAAATGCACGCACTTTGTGTTGCCACAATTGGCTTTGAATCCTCCATTTGTCTTGAAAACTAAATGCTAGTATAATTTTTTGATGAATTATTTATATTAATTGTAGCTGTTAAGCCGGGATAGTCTGGTTGGTAGAGTGTTGGATTCACATCCCTTAGGCTGCGGGTTCGAACAAGACAGTCGAAATCTCTCCGTGTGTAGTGGTCTCTCCATATCTAAGTCTCTCCATATCGAGAGTAATACCCCTCCTTCCGTTGTAAAGCGAAACACGAGACAATGATTGTAATTATTAAATAAAAAGCAACAAAAATAACAATTTTCCCTTGTTAACGTAAGTAGAAATTGAATTTAAAAAATTGTTTTTAATAATACTTATTTTCTATAAAAGGAACTAATAAATGCGATAAATTCTTGATTTATCAGCGGAATAAAATCGCATGACATCAGCACATTAATAACGACACAAATCAACTCAAATTGCTTTGATCAATTATTATAAACCGTAATTATATGGAAATCCTAAATATAGGATTGTGACTTAATACACAATAGATATCTGAATCTGCAAACTAGGTGGTTTACTTTATTACAAAAAATATCAGCCATCTTCTTTTCTTTTTTTCTATAAAAAATACCTCTTTTTAATTCCTTGCATACATAATATAGAGATGCCGGTATCCTGGCACAGAGGTAGCACGTCTTCCTAGTGATCTGGGCGTCCCGATTAGGGCATGGTTGGTCTGTGTTCTGCATGTGAATATGCCCCCCCCCCTTGTAAAAAGGGGTTGTGAAAGCGAATGCGATGAGTGAGTAGCTAAAGTCGTACTCTTGGCCCAAGTTGGCGCTACTTGTAAAACAAGAGACGCTTATATAGGCTTAAACCGCTGATGCATTTGCGGACAAGTGTCATTAACAACAACAGCAACATAATATAGAGATAGTTATGTAGCACTTATTATTAGTTTATACCACTTATTATTCTGATAAACATTACCAACTGGAAATCATGACGAATCTCCACATTTTCCATTCCCCTGAGTTCGGAAAACACGTTTATGGGAAATCATTTATCTGTGGAAAAGATAACTCAGAAACGCTTTGAGCTAGACCATTCTAAAATGGTATACTTATCTTCACATCAAAGGTGTAGATTTTTATCAAATTTTGAGTAAAGCATGTTCAGAGTAAGTCCGGTTGTTCGAATGTAAGTTCACCTGATAACGAAGAAGGCTAGATAGATAAGATTCGGTGCACAGACTTATTACATTTTCAGCTGAAACCAACTACAACTTGACTGTCTGTCATTCTGTACTATCAGAAACATGTGAATACGTAATTCAAAAACTCGGGAACTTGAGTATATCAAGTGTGGCATGGGAGTTAGTGATTACAAATACAATATTGTGACAAATTTTAGTTTCAGTCGGTTGGGAAAAGCGTGTCTAAAACACAAATTCTCTTTTCTGATACTATTACCCTCAAGCCAGATATTTATCGCCAAATAACTCGCCAAGGAGAACACGATTGATTCAGTAAAAAGGCCGAATTCATGCGCTATTTCGCTTTCTAATGCTTGCAAATGCCATATTAGGCGTTCTCTGACACAATAAGTTTATTAAAATGTATACGATGGGGTAAATTAAGGGGAGATCACATCAGCTGATCTATGTTTTGTATTGGAAATTGCACCTTTTTTCTATTAGTGAATCGCTAACTGTCTCAAACCGATTTTGCGATTAGTTTTGACTTGAAGTTCGTGAACATTATAGGTAGAAATAAGTTAACTATCATTCCAAAATAAATATGTTAAATATGTAAAATATGTATAAAATGAAATCTGCTATGCATATTTGAATGGGTCATGTCAAAACATAATTTCTTGAACGGCCAAGCACCACGTGCTCGTGCAAGTTAAATCCTATTTTTATTCATTTTTAATAGTTTCATTGAATGAGTCCCTTTAGTATTGCAAACAAAAACTTTGTCTCGCATTTATTGTTAAAAAAAACATCGCATTTCCTATTTATTTCATTTCATATAATCACGTGCTCCAAATGACATTTCTCTAGGTTTTACTTGCTGCAGTCGTTAACTTATTTTTTTAAAAAACCTGAACTTTTGTAAATGCAATGGCAACGCGTTATTAAAAGCTGATTTTTTTTTTTGAGATGCTCGTTCAGATAATAAAATTTTTATCTTTCGCTACAGATTTCTTTATTTTTCGCCTACGGGTTTTTGTTGTCTCCACAAAACCTCATTCCTAAAACAATACTACGTTCTGACATGATAAAAATTCCAAATCAAGGGAAAGAACTTCTAATGTTATAATATATATTTACATCTAAAGTGCACTCTATATTATATTTTTTATTTCTTAAGCACTCTGCCATTGTGAATGAGATTTTCTATCATGAATTTCGCTAATTAATCCGTTACAATCATATCTGAGATTATAGTTAACAGTTTCAACAACCCATCTAGACGGACACGTCTTCTAGTTTTGTTTCAATAATACCTACATCAAATATAACCTTCTATAAAACTATCGCGATTTTTTTTCCTTTTTACCTTGTCATTCTTTGAGAGCTTTGTTGAAAAAAAGGACAACAGAACCTATGACCCGTTTCAAACAAGGTTAAGTAAAGATGGAGTTCGCAACGTTTGCGGTCGGGGATTGTCCTCAACTTGAGGCGATCCCGAAGGAAAAAGGAGATTAGGTTATTGAGGCCTTCTTGTCATATGAAGGTGAATCTATAAGAGGCTCTCAAAAGTTGGACGCAACCCGGCAAACAGCTTTTTCACTCATTTTGAAAACAAGAAAGATTTTTAACCAGAGGGAGTTGTCTCCCCCGAACATTTTCGCATGCTATCTAATAAAGGTGCTGTTCTAGAGCACGCTTTACATGGCACTGGCGTTCAATTATTACGAAACATCAAACTGTGTGTGTGTGTGTGTGTGTGTGTGTGTGTGTGTGTGTGTGTGTGT
>JAOUZG010036556.1:377218-412433 GCA_026289955.1 Argiope argentata | reverse complement strand
GTGTGTGTGTGTGTGTGTGTGTGTGTGTGTGTGTGTGTGTGTGTGTGCGTGCGTGTGCGTGCGTGCGTGTGTGTGATATCTATAGTGTAATCCTAGGCACATTATTTAGAGATTTATCCTTGGCATGAAGTTAATAGCATCCGAAAATCAAATTTGTGTTTTAAACTCGTTTTTCTCAATCGACTGAAATAAAAATTTTAAGCCTAACTGCAATTGCAATTACAAATTATCATATCAAACCATACTACAAATCAGACCATTCAATTATATTAAATCATATTACAAATTATAATATCATTATCATTACAAATTATCATTTTCATATCATCCTGACACAGAGGAAGCGCGTCTGCCTCGTGATCGGGGCGTCCCTGGTTCGAGTCCCGGTTAGGGCATGGTTATTCTTCTGTGTTCTATCTATGAGTTGTGTGAATGTACCCTCCTATAAAAAGGGGCTGTGCAAGCGAATGCGTGTGTACCATCCTCATATGAGCTAGAAATCATGAGCCCGCTCTCGGGTGCTCAGGGGTTCATACCCTCAGAAGCTACTGTACCCCCTCTTTCCATTGTAAAGTGGACACAAGATCATCATCATCACCACATCAAATGTGATATATTTAAATAACTGCCTCTTTGAGGGCAGACACACAGACAGTCCATCTGTTATTACAACTTGTCTCAAAATTTCAAACGTGTCTAGACTCAAGAACTAGAAATAATTACAATTGTGTTTCCATCCCTTTTTTGCCTTTTTCTGCTGTTGTGCTGCGCTGAGTGCCTGTCGAGGCGAAATAAAAAATAAATTAAAAATTCAACATGTGTTTTCTTCGTGATTTTTAGCCACTACTCTGCAATCTGCTTCAAATTAAAATAATTATGTGATTACATTACACACACACACACGCATATATATATATATATATATACATTACATAACATTAGTTCTGGGTCTAATTCACAAAGATTTGGATGAATGCAGGAAAATAAATGTATTTGTGGAGGAATCGGTACTACCTCTATTTAAAAGAATGCACAGAAATCTCCGATCATAGAAAACATCGGCAAGTTGAAAATAATGACTTGAGTTCAATACTGATGGCACCAAGTAATCTTAGGACTCTGAAGGACGTGATGTCTAAAATTGTCAGTTTTTTACCAACTGTTTGAAAGTTTGTAGGGGAGGAGATGATCAATATTTGACCACTTTGGGGCCAATCATATCGAAGAGAGTATCAGTTTGACGAATTCTGTCAATGTAAGGATGGACATTGCTACAGTCCATTGTCGGTCACAACAATTCCTGTCGATACTGCTACGTTCAGTGGTGGTGGCGGGGTGGTCGGCTGTACACAAGAAGAAGGTTCTGGGTCTGAACGATAAAACGATTCAATCATGTAACATATCCAGCATATGCAAAAACATCTTTGCAAACTGCTGAAGTTCTGGTTAAGGGGATAGTGCGTCTTCCCCGTGATCTGGGTGCCCCGGGTTCGTGCATGGTTGTTCTTTACCCCGTGTTCTATCAGCCAATCCTCTGATATGTAAAAAAAAAAGCTTGTGCAAGCGAACTTGTGTGTCATCTTCACATCTAGAAGTCAGACTTCTGAAGCTCCTGCGTCCCTGTTTCCGTAGTAACGCGGATACGACATAGTCATCATCATTTTTACACATTAATGAAATTCAGCCATGTTTTTATTTATTTAATTAATTCAATTTAATAATCTTCAAAGTATTTAAATTAAATATTGATTACATTATCTTACCATTACTAGGAATTTTCGGTACTTACGTATTAAACCGTCTTCGTCAACGATCGCCAACGGTTTAGTAACTCATTGGCGACGGATTTAAATTTGGAGATAAAGATCAATGGGTTACACCATTGCTGGATTGCCATAATTGGCGGCTTAGCAAATCACTGGCGACGACTTCAAATTTCTCGATAAAGTTGGACGGTTTATTACGTAAGTACCGAATTTTCATTTTATAGTACACAAATCCGACAAGAGAACTGATACATTTCCTCTAATTTGGCTACAAAATAATTCATAATAATTAATCTTACATTTAATTCAAGCCAATTAAAAATTAATCAGCTCATTAAAATTCTTCTTCCTCTTAATTTTCTTTTCCCGATGGATAAAGTATTTTTATTTCACTTTTAAAAAATTGCTTGGATATTTGTAAAAAAAAAAATCACAGTTTCTTTTCCAGGCTACGAAGAAGATTGTAATATTTGAGTCTATTTTTAATGAGATACTTGAAGCTTAGTTTCACAGTGTAAGGAAGTCGCCACCTTGTCTCCTGCTGGAAGAGACACATGATCGAACAATGATACTCCTATCCAGCGGTGAGGCTATTCAGCCTTTGTTACCCATTGTGTTTCTCCCGTTCTTAGAATCCGAGAAGGACAGATAAGGGACCTCACATGTTTTCGGCTCATTAAAGCAGTGAACCGGGTCGAAATGCCAGACGGGACTAATTCGTCTGTGGACCACCCCACTGGGCCCGATAATGACCAGATGCGGTTTACGACCATTGAAGAAATTAGTGTTTCCTGGAACCCATTAAAGAAAGAATCCAGGTGTAATCTAAAGAGCGGATGTCTCAGAAATCTTCCCACGATGGTGGCGCGAGTGGAAGTAGAATGATTGGACAACCGGCATCTCCAGCGAGCCAATATCAGCCTGAGAGGTGGAGCTTCGCGACGATTAAAAAGGGGTTCAAGAAGCCGATGCAAAAGAGAAGAAAGAGAGAAAGAAAGGAAGAAAGAGAGAGGAGGAGAAGGAAAGAGAAGGAAGCTGATCTGGAGGACGAGACGAGCTGTGAGGAGTGCTGATGTGAAGAGATACCAGGTGATCTCAAGTTTTGTTACAAGATCTACCGGAAGAAATCCGTAGATCTCTGGAGCTACAGTCAGTAGCTGAATTCGGAGACAGTTTGTGAGTTCCCGGCCTAGTTGTCGAACAGACAATCATTTGTAAATACTCCTGTATTTAATCTAGATGGCGTGTTTTTTGGTGTGTTAAGCTGTAAATAAAGCCTCTGTATGTAATACGCTACCATTTCATTTGACCCGTCCGTGGTCAAATCTTTACAACAGAGATCTAATTATTGAAGAAAAAAATTATGGTTATATTCCATTTTAGACTTTAGTATATAAATAAAAAAAATCATTCTAGAACTAAATCCTCTTAATTTGTTCTAGTATGATCATAGAAATATTTAACCAGACTTTAAAAAAAGAATACCTCTTTTTTTAACTACTTTGAATTTAGTTAATTTAACAAAATTCCAAATGATCTAAATCTTTTTTTAAAATTTATGATATATTTCTATAGCTAGAAATGTAAATTAATCGAACGTGGCTACAGTCTACATATAAATGTCCACTTTGGATAAAAACATGTAAAGTAATGTAAAATAAATTGATAAAGCTAAATTTCAAAATATCATAAATTTTTTATTAGTTTTTTTTTTTTTGAAAATGAACCATACTTCAGTAATATATAATTATATGGAAAGAATATACAAAGTATAAAATGAAGTCTCCTGAAAGCGTCTGTATGTTGGAATTACAAAAACTCGAGAAATAATTAAGGGATATTGAAGATATTTATACTAATTTGTGGAGCATTTATTGGGGAAGGTTTTGGAATATTAAAATCGTATCAAAATAAAAAGGGGAGCTGTATAATTGCAATTTTAATTTATCTGCGCATGTGAGAAAACCGCAAATTGCGCATGTGTAGATAGCAAGAGCTGTGGTATGCATATGCGATACATTTCTTTGTTTACGTCTGATTTTAAGCAGCAATTCAAAACTCATTATGCCGAAAAGAAGGAAATCTAACCTCGAAATGATCGGCTGTGTTTTGTCGACGGATATATAATATTTTTATCTTCTAAGTCTAAATATTTCTGAATGTATGATGTAAAAAACTGTTTTGTAGCTATTTTTGATAACTTCTAAATGCATTTTTGTGTTTGTTTGATTTTGCGTAACATGTTCATGTCATATCGGGTGGAGGCTAGACTTATATTTAAAGCTAATTTTTCACCTTGAAGGCTATACCACGGGCAATGCCGTTCGGGTACTGCTAGTTGATATATAAGACACTGTCCGCACATCAGAAAACTCGAAAAGAAAATTGTATATTTATTTTTATAAACCCTTTCGAATTAAGTGAAAAAGAAAATATTCTTCGACAGTGATATTCTGAAGTATTTTAAAGCTCTTTCACAATCTTTAACTGAGGAGCTTCAACTACAGAAATAATTCATCAATGATTCTTCCTTTTCTTCTACTCAGGTTTTAAAGACCAGAGATACCTGATTTTGTTCTTCTAACTCAAGATGCTTCTCATCCGTGTCTCTTTTAGCGTAACCAGTGTTCTTGAAAAAGAACGCATTCAACTTTTTATCTATTGCGTCTGGATAGCTTGTCATGCTAAATGAACGAATGTATGATTTTATAATGGAGACTATATAAAATAAATGTAGAAATTTATTTAATTATTTATTTATTACAAATACTCAGAATATTGACTATGACGCCCATATTACTGAAGTTTAAAGTTTAAAAACATAAGTGAAGAGCTCGAGTCAAGATGAGAAGCATCAAAAATGTGAGGTTGTCCGTACGGAGGGCTTACAGGAGTGTCACAAATTCCAAGCCAATACAAGTAAGCTAACAAACACAATCGTGGTCTCTAGTAAGACAGAAAGTTATTACAGCTGCGCTTCTAGTAGAGTCTGGTATCAACAGTATATCATCAGAAAATGAAGTCCATGGTTTACTGGCAAGGTCAAACTGTGTTCTCTGCTTTATGCTGGAAGTATATCTTCTTTTTATCATGATATTGACTGAATGAAGTCAGAGGCTTTTCGAAGGTCTCTGGGGGACTCTTGCACCCCTTTTGGCCAAAAAGTTGGCAGCCTCGTTCCCAGGTATCCCACAGTGAAATATCATCCACTATAAAGAAACAAAGATTGGCGTTGAGAATTCTCTGCACTTCGGTATTATTTTTGCTTTTGCGCACGTGTTAGGATGGGTTTAATTCGTCAAAATAGGGATGAGAGGAAAGATGGTAGGAGGAGATGCTTACACTTAACAACTAAATCCAAAGGCGAATGCAAATATAGGAAATACGCTCATCATCCCACGTCTCACCCGCTAATGAAATGGAATCGTCGAAATGCAGTCCTCCCAGAATAAGTTGTCAAACAGTCAGAACCGATTTAGCCTAAGTGAGGCTGTACTGAAGCCGAAAAAATGAAGCAGAACTTTTGGATATCTTTTTATTTTCAGCTAGGATGTCACAACACACAAAACAAATACACAGCACAACAATTAATAGTAGAAAGTAAACAATCAACACATCTCAACGACTCAAACAGACAGCATCTTTTTCAAACGACTCTCCTTTTTCCAATCTTTTCCAGTCACATTCAGCTACTACGCCACCTGGCGGTCACCGGTAATATGGTCCTTCACGTGTTTACAGGGTCCAAAGCAAAAACTTTTTTGTCCCCCTCCCTCAGTCTTTTTTTTCTTTTAAAAGAAATATTTAAAAAGTTCATCAAAGAAACATAAAATAAATTTTCTATTCGATTTGGGGGCCCTCTTTGATGTGGGGGCCAGGGCAGGGCCTGATTAAGGCAGGGACATATGAGGCAGCTGCCCTAGGCCCTCGCTTATGTGAGGGCCCCCAAATTGAATAGAAATTTTATTTTACGTTTTTTCTTTAATGAATGCTTTTCATTACTAAAATATTAAAGCAGAAGGGCCCCAAAGAAGATTTTGCCCTGGGCCCCAAACAGACTTAGTCGGGTTCTGGGCCAGGGACAACTATTTTGTATGCCCCTGCCTTATCAGGCTCTTCAAACAGTACACGAGTATTATCTGAATATTGTCTATTTGCAAGAAATTGAAGAGCAGACATGGAATCTGACAAAATAACCTCTCCGCAGAATGACAAGGGGGGAGGGATAACCAATTGCTTTAATGCGATATAAATAGCCTCAATTTCGTCATAATGCAGAAATTAAATTAAAAAAATTTACACAAAAGAACTTTATTAAAAATTTTAGAATAATTTTGTAATAAGAAAAACTTTCCACTGTTCAATAACGAACAATACAGAATTCCGATAGAATATGATGGTGTCGCTTTTTTTAAGACTGGAGAAAATATTATATAAATATATGTACTGTACTGTCCTAAAATGGAGATAGATGGCGCTGTCCGCGCTGGACGAAAGAGACGTCGCCATATTGAGTTGGAGCGGAAAAAGATTGGTTTTAGCATGTCTTGACGCGTAACAGAGCTGACTTCTAGATTGTCTAATATTTCTTGAATTCTAAATTTTCTCAATTTTCTGATATTTGTTAATGGTCTAAATCTTGTTTCTAAATTCATTTTAAATGTTTTGTGTTGTCTGTGAATAAATGTTCTTAGTGTTAAAGAGTTTCGTTACTTTAAGCTAAGACATTACAGACTTATAAATGGTGGCAGCTCTTGGGATTTCGATCCACACAAACCTCAAAACTGAAGTCAGTTCTGTTACAATTTTTTTTCTTTACTTTTCAGCATGCTGGGGGTAAGTTCATTTTTTGCCAGACAGTATCTATTCTGAAAATGTTAAAATTTGAATAGTGGATTTATATATTTTGAATATTAGAATGAAATGTTTTTTAAAAAAGAAAATTGAGAATTTATTTAGCAAGGAATTTTTATTGTGCAGTGTACTAGTATAGCATTGGTAACTCTAGTTGCTTTTGGTTATATGCAAAGAGAATGCGGTATACTTTTGTACAGCATATTTAATTCCGGTTGCTCGAATGTAAATTACTCAGTTTTGATTAATAATTATAGTTGTGTAAAGTATTGTGTATACTGTTACTATAATTATATCTTTAATTTTGCAGTTTACTTTTATAGCAAAATTTTGTCTGGTTGTTTGTTTATCAGTATGGTTGTTTTGTGATATAAAATTTCCGTGCATAAAAGTTATTTGGTGATGTATAAATAACTAGAAATTCTATGCAAAGAGTATATTTATTGTGTTTAAGCTATAGAGTTGTAAGCGCAAAATAAATCAACTGGAAAAAATTGTGTTTTAACATAGGAATTTAGATGATTTTTTCTATATACTGATTAAACAAAAAGAAAGTTGAATAATTTTATCAGAATATTTGGAACAAATTTCAAGACAGAACTATAGTTTTGTTTTGAAGATTGAGTATAGAAAATATATTTAATTCGTTATAGTTCTGCTTTGATCTGAGACGGATGATTTCCGGTCGAAACAAAATGATTCCTTTTTGTTTCTTTTTTCTTCAATAGTGTATCATCGCTTGAAAAGAAAATTTATTACGGTATTATTTTGATCACTTGTTGCATTTTTATTTTTATTTTGTTTTTAAGCTGAAAGTGGAATTATGTTTTAGTTTTTTATTGTTTTGAGGAAATTGAATCATATTTGTGTACGTTTTAGGTTTAAAAAGAAATTCTTTTCGTATTTTATTTTGAAATTTATGATAAAGAACCGCACAGTTGTATATGATATTATATTTTATGAGAGTTTACTAAGAATCTTATTAATAGTAGTATTTAGATTCTACAAAAAAAAATATCTTAGTTTCTCTTTATGTATTTTGTGCATTTTTAATTTTTGAAACTAGTTGACTTTTGTAAAGAGTGGGGATCCCATTAAAAATAAGAAAGTTAATCATAATTTGGTATTTAGAATAAAATTATTAAGACACATAGAGTTATATATATTCATCAGAATGGCTTTTTTGGGAAGAGTTTTAAAAGCAGATTTGCTCAAACTAGCTGAGTGCCTCTCAATCAATATCGATGCTTCTGCAACAGTTATTGATATTAAAAATGCCATTTCTTCAATGGATAAATTTGAAGATGAAGTTGAGTATATTAAAGAATTGCTAGAAAGTTAAAAAAAACACGGCTTGAAGAAAGGGAAGAAAAGCGAATTGAAAAAGAAATGGAAGCAAAGCGTATTCTTGAAGAAAAAGAAATGGAAACAAAGCGTATTCTTGAAGAAAAAGAGCTAGAAAATGCTTTTCAACTGAAGAAATTGCAGCTAGAGTTAGAAAATAAGTCCAAGTCGAGTGAAATGACTCTGGTGCCTAATAAACCAAAACTGGAAATTAGACATCTTATGCAAAAATTTGATCCTAAAGATGGTGATATAAGTCTGTATCTCGTTTTGTTCGAAAGGCAAGCTAAGCGAGTTGATATTGCTGAAGACTTATGGGTATCTCACTTAATTGGATTGTTGCCTTATGAGATGTCGCAGCTCATTGCCAGAGAGTCAGAAGAAGTTTCAAACGACTACTCGCATATAAAAAAATTATTGCTGAAAAGATACAGATTTTCGGCTGAAAAATTTCGACAAAAATTTCTTAACCACGTAAAAGGTTCGGATAGCAATTGGACAGATTTCTTATATGAAGTGAGGAACTACTTTGAAGAATGGTTGAAAGGACTGGAAGTAAACACCTTCACCGAACTCAGCGATTTAATTGTGACTGAGCAGATTAAAAGTAAAGTGCCTTGGGAGGCTAGAGAACATTTTATTGACGAATGGTAGGATATAAAAAAATCCAGAAGTACTTGTTCAAAAGCTGGATGAATATGATAGCATCCGTAGCCTTTGGAAGAAAAAACCTTTCAGTGGTTCTTCAAAAGAGAGATCTCCGACTTGGAAAGCTAAAACTCCGAGTGAAAATAAAGTATCCTTTCATATTAAAAAAGAAGATTTTGGTGCTAAGAAGCATGCAAATAATGAAGACTTTGACAAAAGAAGAGTAATTAAATGTTATAAATGTGGTTCTACGGATCATATTAGACCAAACTGTCCCTTGTTGATAAATAGAGTTCTGCAACTGTAAATCATATATTTGAAGCTTACGAAGATGATGTAATGTTACCACACACTTCTATAGGGGAAGTAAATGGATTCCCTATGCCTATTTTGCGAGACACAGGATCCAGTATTGATGTTGTGAGCCTCAAAGTAATAAAACCAGAAATGTTTACAGGTGAGCAGGTTTGGGTTCAGCAGCCATTAGATGATTCACCAGTGTGCTTACCACTAGCTGAAGTTGAGCTGAAAGGTGAGTTTGGACACTTGATAACTAAGGCAGCGATTGTATCTAACAAAGCCGATAAAGGTAGATATCTTTTAGGGAATAGAACTGCAGCCCTAATCGAAAAGATGGAGAACATTCCTGTTTCCCAACAACTCAATGCAATCCAAACACGAGCTCAGAAACGGTTGGAAGAGGAAAAAGAATTGGTGCATACCAAAGAAAATGTACCTTTATCTGCAGAGGAAACTGAGACGGCAGCTACAGAAGATATCGAAGATGATGATTTATTCTCTTTTCCTTCTAAAGAAGAATTCGAGGGCTTGTCATTACTAAAGATTGATTCTAAAGCCTTTATCACTGCTCAACAAGAGTGCAAAGAACTACAATCTTTGGTGAAAAACATAGGTAAAACAGAATGCAAAATTGGGTTTAAAATTCTCCCAAATGGACTTTTGGTAAAAGGGAAGACAAATAAATTAGGTGAAGATAAACCTTTATTGGTAGTGCCTAAAGAATTTCGAGAAAGACTCAAGACTCTGTGTCATGACGGTGCAGCAAGTCATTTAGGCGTTACAAAAACTAAAGACATTCTTGCAAAATATTTCTTTTGGCCGAATTGCTACAAGGAAATAGAAGAATATGTCCGAAGTTGTGATCACTGTCAACGTGTGGGAAAACCTTATTACAAGAGACCATAACAGATTAATTATCTTTCCTTAGAATCTGAAGAAGGAATTGGAGTTGATGAATTAGAGATTCCTCATCTGGAACCAACTCCGAATGTTCTGGATTTATCAGAAATCACCTCAGAATTGACTGGAAATACATTGACGGAAGATCAATGTGAACAATTGAGAAATGTTATCTGGAAATATCGAGAATGCTTTTCCAATGTTCCAGGAAAAACTAACCTCGTCACTCATGACATCGAACTAGTGT
This sequence comes from Argiope argentata, assembly GCA_026289955.1. Classification (NCBI taxonomy): domain Eukaryota; kingdom Metazoa; phylum Arthropoda; class Arachnida; order Araneae; family Araneidae; genus Argiope; species Argiope argentata. Next base: position 402,374 of record JAOUZG010036556.1, on the reverse strand, counting down.
CGGACGATGCAGTGCTGTCAAAGCCTTATAGGACATCACCTAGGCAAAATGAAATCCTACGTAAGGAGATCCAGAAAATGCATTCCATGAAAATTATTGAAGTAGGATATTCTGATTATACCTCACCTATGGTACTAGTGGAAGCACCTGGCAAAGAGCCACGTCCATGCATAGATTATAGAAATCTCAACAAAATTACGAAGACAAAATTTTACCCGCTACCGAATATAGAAGAAAGAATTGAAACAGTGTCTTCTGCAAAATTTATAACAGTTTTAGACTTGTCAAAAGGATATTGGCAAATTCCTTTGTCTAAACATGCTCAAAGGTTGTCTGCATTCGTCACAAATTTTGGCACATATAAACCATTACGTATGCCATTTGGACTTAAGAACGCTCCTTATGAATTTAGTAGAATGGTAGCACAATTGCTGGAGGCTTGTGAAGATTTTGCTGTGCCTTATCTCGATGACATCGCCATATTTTCTGTTGGTTTCCAAGACCATATCAAGCACCTAGAAACCGTATTGCAAAGAATACAAAAAGCTGGTTTGACCATTAAACCATCTAAATGTAAATTTGCGCAAAGTCAAGTCAAGTACTTAGGACATATAGTGGGACAAGGATGTAGAAGGCCTTCAGAGTTGAAGATAGAGACTGTTAAGAACTTTCCAACTCCACATACCAAAACGGACATACGAGCATTTTTAGGTCTAGCGGGATATTATTCTCATTATATTCCCATGTTTTCTATTATTGCCGCGCCTCTAACAGATGCTTTAAAAGGAAAATGTCGAAAAGGAGTGGTGCCTTGGACGGAAGATTGTGAGAAAGCCTTTAAATCATTGAAGCAGGCTCTTGCAAGCAAACCAGTACTACATTCTCCTGACTATAACCGTCCATTCATATTACAGACAGATGCATCCGATAATGGGATAGGTGTGGTACTATCTCAAGTGACTGAAGAGGACCAAGAACATCCAATCGTCTATCTTAGTAGGAAGTTCTCGAATGTGGAAAAGAACTACTGTGTTAGTGAAAAGGAGTGTGCTGCTATTATTTTTGGAATTCAGAGACTTAAATGCTATTTGGATGGTCAGAGCTTCACTATTGTGACTAATCATAATCCTCTAACTTGGCTCAAAACCAATGCAAGCAAAAATTCTCGGATTTTAAGGTGGTCATTGGCACTCCAATCCTTTAATTTCAATATAATTCACCGTAAGGGTACGCAGCACAAAAATGCTGACGCGTTGAGTAGGATCCCTCCTCTTCTTGTCAAGTAGTGTACTGTCTGGCAAATATGAAATGGGTCTTTAAAAAGAAAAAAGTTTCCTGTACTTTTGCATTTATATATACATTTAATCTTTTATATAATTATCTTCATATATATATTTTTTGTGTCATTTACAGTATCTATGTATGTGTAGTAGTTTTTGTTTTGAGTCTATTTTCAGCTTTTCGCCTACGTCGAAAAGTTTCCAAGAGCGGAGGAGTCTGTACTGTCCTAAAATGGAGATAGATGGCGCTGTCCGCGCTGGACGAAAGAGACGTCGCCATATTGAGTTGGAGCGGAAAAAGATTGGTTTTAGCATGTCTTGACGCGTAACAGAGCTGACTTCTAGACTGTCTAATATTTCTTGAATTCTAAATTTTCTCAATTTTCTGATATTTGTTAATGGTCTAAATCTTGTTTCTAAATTCATTTTAAATGTTTTGTGTTGTCTGTGAATAAATGTTCTTAGTGTTAAAGAGTTTCGTTACTTTAAGCTAAGACATTACAGTACAAACTTGTTCTTTCATACGATGCCATAGTAAGATATAAAAAAATAAATAAGAAAAATGAATTAATTAAACATTAGATAATCCATGCACTTTTTCATACATGCATATTTGAATTAAAAAATAAATGAATTCTATTCAAAATAATCGCATCTTGAATTTTAGCTCTCCTGTCTTCATTTTTAGGCACGTTCTCATCGTTAAGTTTTTTCCCCCTCAAAGCCGTTCCAAACTAATATTCTCTAAAAAACATTATTCTTTTTTCCATAATTATGTGTTTTTTTTTTTTTTTTAATGAGTTATATCCTGAATATTTTATGAATTTAATGAGTTATATCCTGAATATTCTATGAATAAACGTTTTAAACATTCTTTCCTTAAAATACCTTTATCTAAAATCTATTAAAAACTGAGAAACAGTTGGAATTATATACTGCTTCTATCGTAAAAAGCTATTGAAAGAAATAATTGAAGAGAGAAAATGGCATTCACTGATTGCATAGTTATAATGAGTGTAGAATCTGATTAAAAATTATGATTATAATTATGAATTAATAATAACTAATTTATTTAATAAGTTTGGCGCATTCTTGGGTAAACTATTTTAGTATAATAATAATGAGAAAAAACGAGATCTTTTTTTGATCGATGTGAAGTTTAAATAATCATGTGAGAACATTATTAATTTTAAGTCATTAACCAGTTTAAACCGGTTTGAAACAATCACGAAACTCTCTCTCTGTGTGTGTAATGATATTTTAAACTCTTAATTTTAATCCTAATTAATTTCCAAAGCTCTGTCTTAATTTAGACCATAGTAACATCATTCTAAAATATTCTCTTATTTCCTGATGCATTCCACTCGCTCTAGTTCATTCATTCCACAGAAGCTTTGTAAAATTGCTGAATCAGCTAAACGCTGGCTACTTTCCCACACTCTAAGTGTAGGGGCAGAAAATAACCAGATTTGTAAATTCCTCTAAAAGATCCCTAGGATTCCCTTGCACGAGCTGTACATGTGATTGACACGTGTCGAAGATCCCTCTTAAAAACTGAATATATAAATTCAAAGGGATAAAAATTTAATCAGCTTTTTCGTCAATTTTGTTTTTTTCTATTTTGAGATGAAATAATAGCTATGATGTCAAATTTCTTCTTCAACCTTTTAAAAACGCCACTGCTGTCAAAGAATCATACGTAATAATAATTAATAAAGCAATACTGTTAAAAGCAGGTCAACCTTTTAAACCATTTCTTAAATGGCACTTAGTCATTTACGACAAGAAAGGCTATTTTTCTGAATCGGGTCATATTGACCCGAACGCTAGATAAGTGGAGTAAATTCGGAAAGAACAGCAAGGTTAAAAATGCCTTTGCTTTCAAAGAAGTGTTCGAAATAATATTGCAATACCAATAAAAGAAGGTAAACATATTTTTTGTCCGTAAATTGCGGATACATCAAAACTTCTTAAACAAAACAACATTATGTTCTCACATGATAAAAAAAAACTTCAATATTACATTTTTTTTTCTCACCAATTTTAGCCTCTAATATTTCATTAGTAAAAAATTTGTAATCTAATAAATTAAATTGCAAAATACAGATATTTTTTTGTTAAATAAACTTAATTTACAATCGCACAATTTACCTATTCCAATAATGTTTGAAATCACACAATTTAGCTGCTACAGCAAAGCCACTCTTATTAGCACAGTTGCCGTCAGTAGTATTCAGCGTTTTATTAAATTTATTTAAACCATTAATTAGATTTTAGTCAGAGATAATAAATTAGAAATTCTTGATCATTAATTGCCGAAGATGTAATAATTGGGGTATGATTTTTTTTTTTGAAATATTCAATGAAATTTAAATCGGAGAAAACAAACTTATTGCCATATTCATGTTTATTATAAATGCCTCGGTTTTCCTAGTAATTCCACCGATAGGTAAATGAAATAGTAAATGAAAATATTTTTTTTAATAAACCATGATACCTTAGTCAAAAAACAATTAGCGAAAATGGATCTTATTCATTTGTTAATGCTTTGCAGTTGCTTACCAAAAATTATGCAAATTATAAGTCGAATGAAAGACATTTGAATCAGATATCTGAAAATTTTATGGACTTAATGTCGTTGATATCCGTTGTTGATTTTTTTTTTGTCAATCAAAAAAATAAATTTAAAAAAATGAGTAATATATAAAAAATATCAAAAAAATGAAATCTACGGTTGCAAAATTTAAGTTATCATGTGAGAACATTATTACTTTTAAGTGATTATTTGTCTTAATTAATTTAAGTCATTCACCAGTTTAAACCGGTTTGAAAAAAATGACGAGACTAATATATATATCTCAAACGATAATATTTTTTTAAACATTCATTTTCAATTTTTTTTAGCTGGCAAACAAAGTTTTGGACATCAACCGATTTTAAGATTTAAAAAAAAAAAAGTTATTTCGACGAAAAGTTCGATTCTCCTGGAAGATATTGTATATGTGGTAACATCTAACAAACGTCACGCAGATTGATATTAAAATTACATTCTTATATTTACATTTCTTCGAGAATTCAATAGTAAGAATGCGCTTATAATATCATTAAAGAATAAATAAAATATAAGTTGAGGTTTACAAAATTGCGATAGTTAAAACTGAAAGAGAATTTAAAAAAAAAAACACCAAACGATAATCTTCTGAGAGCGAGATTTATTATTTAAAAGTAAGAAATCGTAAACAAACTGGATGACGTCATTTCATAGAAACGGCAAACAAAAAGCAATTGATAATAAATTAAATTAAATATTTCAAACAATACTGGCAAAACAAACCTCAAATGCTATGGGTCAGGTGATTCGCTAACTACCAATAAAAAAACGAATATTTCTTGCCTTCAAACTTCGAAGACACCAAAACCACCTAACCAAAACATCATTTTCTCACATGACAATGAAATAAATGGCAAAATACATCTTATTTACCAATCCCTTTGTAAAATGAGACATCGTATTGACTTTCTACCCTGTCAGCTATTTTACTGATTTAAACTGTTAGTATTATATTTCCATTGTTATTGATATATTAACTATAAAAACTGTTTTTAAATTATCAAATTCGTTAATGACTTACAACCCTAAGCAGTGGAGATTTTTGCTGACCAGAGGGAGGTGTCAGCGGTTCAAGACAAGGGTGGTGAACTGCCCCCTATTAAGACTGCTTCTGAGACGGCAAAATAATGCTAGAACTTCAAACAAGATTTCCGTTCTACGCTTACCAAACAATAGCATTTTAATTAGTATCTTTTTCAGATACAAAACTGGTAAAAGAATATCAACTCTGGTTCTGGAGGTAAACATTTGCTTTTCTAAAAAGTTTTGAATTTCGCCAAATAATAAATTTTAGCATTTCGTACATTCTCAACAGACCTTATGTCCAAAATAGTTATGGTATTAACTAAATAGATTATCTTCATGACTCTATAAGTGGTGCTATCAAAACTTTACTCGCATTCAAGAAATAATAGTTTTATTTTTTAAAAAATCGGAAAAAGAAAGCATAATGATTGGCTTCAGAATCATTGAATTGAAAATACTGATTCAGATCAGAATTTTGTTGGACTTAATTATGAAAATCGTTTAGTATGTTTTTATCATGTCAGAGCATGATGTTATTTTTGGGATGAGGTTTTTTGGCGTCAGTAAAAATCCGTAGGCGAAAAATAAAAATTTTACTATCTTCACGAGCATCTCAAAAAATCAGTTTTTAATAACGCGTTGCCATCGCATTTACAAAAGCTTTGATTTAAAAAAATAAGTTAATGACTGCATCAAATAAAACCTAGAAAAATATCATTTTGAGCAAGTGGTTATATAAAATAAAATAAATAGAAAATGTACTTTAAATAATATATAGAAGAAAAAGTTTTTTATGATCGTTTACAATACTAAAATTAATTCAATGAAACAATTAAAATGAATTATAAAAATATAATTGAACTTGCATGAGCACGTGGTGCTCGGCCGTTCAATAAATGATGTTCTGACATAATGTATTGAAAAATGCATTGTAAATTTCATTTTAATCTTTTTATTATTATTATTATTCCCTAATTTTTTTATATTGATTTGTGCTGCATCTGAGAACGTATGTCTTGTTTGTTTTTCGAACGCGAAAGTTTTGTTATTACTAAAAACTCCAACTCTTTTTAAAATAATAGTTTCCCGGATCTTGAACAAAATTTGATAAACATGTACACATCAGATACTGAAATAACGAGCTAAATTTCTCTTATCCAATTTTATCTTTGAAATTATTTTAATTGAATTTGAATTTTATCATATGAAAGTGTAGACAGAGAGATGGTCAACCATTGCAGAATATCTTAAGTATTACGAACTAATATATTAGATAATATCTATGTTTCAGGTGCTAAATCCATAAACCAAATCTTATTCATCTAGTTCTTTACATTTTGTATTTTTAATGAACTTTTGTCTTCAGTCAGACTTCCGATTGTGCGTTTTGTTCCAAATTTGATTTTAAAATAACTACAAATTTGTTGTAAAGGTAACATACCAAATTTCATCTGCAACAGCTCAAGATGCTTTTGGATTATGTTCAAAGACAAATATTATCCTAATCACTTCACAATTTTCCAGCATATTCGAATTCTTGAGTGCTAACCATCGTCTCCTGGACGAACGCTTACGAAATAACTTTAACTATTCTTCTCCTATAACAGTAAATGTATCCTTCTACTCAGTACCTTTATCGGACCTTGGGAACTACAGATGAGGACATTCCTTTTCCCCGAAATATTTCTGCTTGTAGTATATCCAGAACAATAGTCGTCTCAGAGACGAATGGTTATCGGTTCCGTTGGTATTAAAGTATTTCAGTGTATGTTTGGAGATGTCGTAGCGTTTTCAAAGAGAAAATTCGTGGGGTAGGCCAGAAGCTATCCGTGAATTATTGAAAGAATTAACTGAGGAACTTAATTCTACTTCTGAGAATGAGTGGGAGGATGAAGATTTTATTAAAGTGTTTCTTGCTCCATGGATGCAGAAGCATCTCAATATATGAACTCTACCCTGATAAACAAGATCTAAAATTGAATTTAAACATTCAATGACCTAAACAATCCGAAATTTAAAAAAGAAAAAAAAATTGAATTTTGCCCATATAATTTGCGCAGAATGACTCGCAATTTCTGTTATGTTCAAAAGCAATGTTTGAAGAACATCACACATATATGTGTAAAGATTGCTTCGAAAATAAATAAATATTTTTATTCTACTTAACAATCAAGAGTTATGAAATCATCTGCAGGTAGTTTGCTTTTATTTAAATTAGCTTCAACAATTCATTTTAAATACACTTCATCTAGGAGATGAACGGTTATCATTCTCGTTAATTTTTTAAAGGTTACCTTTATAGGGTTAATAATGTTATTCTTCTCCAATTACACTGGACTAAGTTGTGAACATCATGGTTCTTTATTTTCCGAATTCTGCAGGAGAGTTTTGAGCTTTTTGTTTTCTATCTTTTTTTTTCATTGCATAAAAGGAAATGGTACTTCTATAATAATAAGATGGTACTGGCAAACAATAGCTACAAAGCATTGATAATTGGAGTGAATACAGTGTGCTCACTTTTATTACTTTTTTTGAGGGGGGAGGGAAGATTAACCGTTAGATATATACACAAGTACCAGGAAATCAAATACATATTTGGTTGCATTTGTCCAATAGAATGTTAATTACAATTTTAGAAGCAAAACGACATATTAAATTTTCATTACGTTTTTTAATTATTTCCTTTACATGCATGTGATAAACAATTAAACCAAAGTGTTGACCAACAGTCAACACTTTGTTAGATGCAGTTTCAAAATTTAGTGAGGACCTTCACATTATGCATTGAAAATGTGAACCAAATTTGATTCAACTGAATCGTTATGCCTCTGAATTATCACATTTGTGTGTATGGAACTGCAAGGTTAAGAGACAATCAAAACTTAATGAATTTTATTACAAAATTAAGATATATTTAAGAAATGAAATTAGGATCTACGTCATTAGTTTCATCTATCTAGTTCCGTTCATTTTACAGTTATTATGTTAACTTATACACTAATAGCCAGACAAAGGGGCTTCCTCAGAAAACATTATGCTCCAAAGTTGATACATATCTAAATATTTTGTGTAAAAATAAATTTTATATTTTCAGCTCAGAGTTGTTAAGTTGGCATTCACAGACAGACGAAATTCCAATAATATGCAGACTAAGAAAAATCTGAAATGTGGAGGTCGGTCAAATTTTCAAGTTCATATTTTTAAATAATTACAATAATTTCACTTTGAATACTTGGGGTATTTGACATAATAATAAATCAATGATTTCCATTCAACTTGGTAAATATATATATATATATATATATATATTTTCATTTCCAACCACTAAATTTCTTTCTAATAAAAGACCAAACACAACTGGCATTTTTATTAATTTTTATTTCTAATAATCGCAATACAATGACAAGACAAAATAAATGCATGCAAGACAACATTACTACATGATCAAAATAATAATATTTTAATTTAGCACATTTATATCTAAGAAGAAAAAAAAACACCAATGAAGTATTCCTTTAAAAAAGTTTACTTCTTCACTGAACGAAATCCATAATAAAAACACAATAAATGATATGTAAAACGATAACAGAATTTCTTTTAATCTACGGCTCTATGATTGAAAACACCTGCAATGAAACACGTCATAATTAGTAAACCTCAAACTAAGCCTATAGAAGCTAGTAACTTAAAATATATGGATTGCAAATTGTTCAAAAAATTTTGATTCTAATAGATAATGCAAACTCAAATTAAATTAATAATATTGAAATTTTTCAATACTTAATCCTTTATTAAATACACGACAGTTATTTATTTTTTTAAATTGAATTTGCATATCTATACAAATCATTATAAAACCAAAATAAGGGAAGGGTTTCTATATTCTAGAACTACTGATAATGCAAAACTGAAATTTGTAATTGAACGTCTAAAACCAAAATTGATAATTAACGGTAGGAATTCACTCCAAAATGTATGATTTTTAGTAAGGATATATCATGTCTTTAGTCACATAAAATAATGGAAACTGAGCAAAGCCAGAAATGCCACAATTGCTCATTTTTTTAAAGCTTTATAGAAGACTTTCTTATGCTAATCAAAACCAAAGTTTTATATAAAACTACAATTGCAGCAGTAAGATTATCAAACCAAATAATTATGATTAATTCAACTAGATGAATTTTTGATTTAGTTTTGTTTAATTATATTTAGGCCCCAATTCAAAGCAACATTAGAGCTGTTTGAAGGTGGATCTCGTAATTTTGAATCCCAGTCAGATGAAGAGGAAAACACTTGATTAATTCAAAATTTCAAATATGCATCAAGAAAACAGTACTTTCTCATTGTCTATTTAGTGTATGAAAAAGGACATATATTTTTTATTTAGAATTTGAATTTGTAAGTACATTTATTTTTAATTTGCATACAGATGAAAATTCTAACACAAAGCAAATGTGATTATAAAACTGAAAATAGCATTATCAGGAAGAGATAGAATAATTATTTTATTAAAGCTCCACAAAGACAAAACTAATTTTTTTTTAAAGCATAAGATTGGTAATTAAAATTTCAAAGCCACAAGTTCGGACAGATAAGACTAAAAATGAGATATTTTTATTTCAATTATAATGGGAAATGATTTTAGATTATATTGAAAGTATGTAAACAGATTTTTTAAGAATATGCCCTTTTATATCAAAAACAATATTCAACATTTATTAATTTTTAATTAATATCTATCAAAGCATCTAAACCATTGATGTTATCATTTTTATTATTTAACATAGAACACACGAGATTTCGATTACACTCTAATGTATGCCGGTGTCAGCTTGACACTGAGATATAATGTACATAAAAAAAGTGTAATAACTAAGAAATTGCCAGACTAATGTTAGTAGAGTTTAGTTTTAAGACATTTTAATATTATTTCATGTAATTATCAAGTAATATGACACCCTATGTCAAAAAAGAAAACAAATGAAATACAAATTACTTCTTCAGCTTTTTCATAGTCACTTTCATGCAATCTTATGTCTTCATTGGAATCTAAATTAGAACAAGATAGTTCACCACAAGTATAAGACCCACCAACTTTAGCAACCTTGCTCACCTCTTATAGCAACCCCACTGGGTGAACGAAGAATAGGAGAAAAGAGAGGGTGAAGAAAAGTTGGTCAGACCGAGATGCAAATGGTGCTTAGACAGTTTTGTGTTTCTTTTCGTATTTTTGTTTTATTTTTCTGCTGTGTCCTATAACAATATGCGAATGAAAATTTGGGCCCAGTAATGGAAGTGATCAAAAGAAAAAAAATCCTTTCATTCCATAATATATTCCGAATTTCATAATTCCTCCACCCATTGAGTAGGATTACACATGATATAAAAATACCTATACAAGGTGTCCTAGAAATCTTTGACACATTTCAAAAATTTGGTTAAAAAATAATAAACAAGATAGAAAGTAAAATTAAATTACATTTATTACCTCATATAGTAAAGTTTTTTTTAAAATGTATCAATACACCTCGGTGTGGGCCCCTTCTGTCAGGCGAAGAATATCCATCCTATAATCAATTTCTGACCAAGTTTGCATTGATTCTGTAACTTGTGAGACTGCAGCTGTAATGCGATGTTTAAGATCTGTAAGCTGTAATGTGTTGTGCACTTTGGTGATTTACAGTCTTTGGCGGATCCACAAAGAAAGAAATCGAGGGGAGTAATGTCAGGAGAACGCGGGGGCCACTGGATGGAACCATATCGTCCGATCCACCTGTTTCGGAATTTCCGATTTAAAAATTCCCGCTCAATCTTTAACATATGAGGTGGTGTGCCATCCAGTTAACAAAGGATATTTGGTTGCAAATGCGAAATTTGTGGTGCAGCATAAATTTGCAGCATGTCTAAGTACACTTCCTTCGTAATTGTCTTTTCATGAAAGTAGAACGGTCCGATAACCCAATCATGCATAAGTCTGCACCAAACATTAATTTTTGGACTATCCCTTTCTATTTCCATAACAACATGAGGGTTTTCGGAGCCCCATATTCTGACATTATGTCAATTGACTACTCCAGAAACATGAAACGTTGATTCATCGGTGAAGATAATTTTCTTTAAAAAATTATCATCTTCCATTTTGCTCAGCATTTCTAAAGCGAAAAGCATAACGCCAGGCCAAATCATTTACTTGTAACTCCTGTGTTATTTGGACCTTATATGCATGAAGACACAACTTCTTATGCAAAACATCCTGCACCATTGACCGCGGAATACACAATTCCATGGAAGCAGTTCGTACTGATTTTCGAGGGCTACGAGCAAATGGCTGATGAATTCTTGAGTCACAGATTTCGATTCGAAAAACTACATAACACAAAACATGCACTCACTTGGAGAAGTCATTTTCTCAATAACTCTTTCTAGCGTTTCAGTACCACCATCTACTGGCCATTTTTGCATTTTAAGAAACTGTACTATATGAGGTAATAAATATAATTTAATTTTACTTTCTATCTCACTTATTTTTCTTTTACCGAATTTTTGAAATGTGTCAAAGATTTCTCAGACACCCTGTATAATTACTTATATTTCAGCAGGTACCATAAGTAAGAAAATACTTACCACTGCAGAAATTATTAGTTTTCAAAATGAGTTTAGATCTGCAAAAGTTTCACTTTAACTGACATAGGTATTTTTTAAAGGAACTCATGATTTTAAAAAATTGTTTCAAAACTTTTATGGATTGAAAGATATAAATCAAATTAACAAAGCCAAATAACCAGCAGGGTGTCATCTTGTTTTTCAAAAAATAGAAATCCTTCCTCCCAGATGATGTCAACATAAGGTTCAACTTTTCATGGTTCTTAAAAGGTGAAATGGAATTCATAGTAATTTATTGCAAAATAGCATCTTTGCTCTAAAGCTTTTGCTCTTTTTTGTAATAGTGAGAGTTGAGAAGCTTTCTTTTAAAGAAGGCTGACAGTCTCAGTTTTAAAATCAGCTGCATTTCAATGTGTGTTTGCTTTGATTTTTTTAAAATTTATTAAAGGATCTATCACATTTAGATAATTGTCAGATACACAGAAGAAATGAGTTCCATTACAGGAAATGGCCAGTTTTTAAAATGAAGCTGGAATAAGATCCAAGAAGTGATTTGACAAAGGAAATGAATTTTGTTTTCATAAACAATACATGAGCCACACTATAGGATTGCAAAACCATTAGAAAGGTGAAATATATTTTGTTTTCATACATAATACATGAGCTACACTAAAGAATTACAAAGCCATTAAAAATGAAATTGAAGGGAAAAATTGGAAATAATTCCCTTTTAATAGGGGTATTTCACTTTAGTTATTGATTCTATTCCATTTCCCAAATGGAAATAGTTACAAACTGCTTCATATTATCCTTTTAAGAATTAGATATTATGTGGTGTTGATGATATTACTATATGCAGAAGTAAAAATATTAGCATTACAATATTGTTGAGCACTTTTGATGACAGAAATTGAAACATCTTATTCCCAGTACATATCATAAACTATCTTAAAACATTTTTTACAGATAATGCTGCTCGGCATTAAGTCAATGGTCAGTAAAATATTAATAAATTCTTTAATGCATAATAAATCAAAACAAAAAATATACTTACTGATAAATATGCATTAAACATGCTTTTGCCAAAGAAAGGCATTAATCCAAAGAATCATAATCACTTCCAAAATCATCAGCAATACTGGATAAAGATAAAGCAAAAACACAAATTAGAAACAGTAATTAAAAAATCTAATATATTTATCACTAAGTAGAGAGATAACATAATAAAAGATTAATAATTAATAATTTCTCAAAAAGTATGCAGTATTCAAGCTACTACATTCTTTAAAAGCTAAATAACAATTTTTCAAAATACAGAAAGTCAATAATCATAATAAAAAGCATACTAATAATTTCAGACATACAAACAGCATACAAAATTTCTTATAACTACCATAATAAATTAATATCCACTTTAAAATTAGCTTTTAGTAATTCGATACATAATAAATTATTTACGAAAGCATATTAATATTTATTGTGACAGTTAAATTAGTATTTAGTCAGAAAAATTGTATTCAAAATTTCTGAAAAATATCTTAGATAATAAAATGGGGGAGAAGACAAAAGAATGAAAAGAAAAAAAAAGAAGAAAAATTATTTCAATCTTCCTAATATATAAAAATTATTATACATTAAGAATTATTATCAATAATTATAGAAACGCATAAAAGAACTCCAGAGCACTTACTCATCATATTTGGCATTGCTATTTCCCCTCTGACTTTCCTTTGGGTGCTTACGGCAATTCTTTAAATTAAGACATGGCCGACCACTCTCTTCACAAATAGCTCCACAACGCTGCAGATATTCAAAAGGAAAGCAATGAAATATCACTATATAATTCAAAAGAATAATTTTATTTCTATAATTATAACTGAATTAATATTTTAAAAACTAAATTAAGAAATTATGCATGAAAGTTTTGAACAATGATTGATACGATAAAATTCACTAAATATAGATAGATAATAACTGAATAAAAAGAATTATATAATTTTAAACATAATACATAAATAAATATATAACTCACAAATGAAAAGTAATCCTCTCTTTGGTTTGCTAAAGAAGAAATGAAAATTAGTACTTTAGTGAAACATTAATGTAAAATGCAAAGATTATCTCTTCAAATTTACAACTTCCTTTAAAAATTTCATAAATGTGTGTGACTTAAAGTAATTCATAAGACATAGAAATAAATTACAGATCAGTCAATAAGTATATAAATAACCTTATAAGATTAAATCAATCCAAACACAGGAATTATTTGATTGACTAATTTAAAAAATAGTCATAATATATTTTGGATCTATAATGGTTAATATACATATAATAATAGTCTCATTCCTAAGATCATTTGAGTATAGGTGTCTTAGAATATTGAAATACAAAAGTTCCTCTGACAAAGATTTTTTTACAAAAAAATCTCTATCCCTTCAAAAAATTGCAATGGTGGCTTGTGATTGTTTGGGTTGATATATTATACAAAAGAAAACCCACCCCACTCCCATACCTGATAACTATTAAGAAAATGTATTATCAGATACCCTTTGAGGATTCTCAAAGGACTTTTTCCCCCCTAAATCCCTCTGAATGAGTATCTATAAAAAATTAAGCATGTACTCTACATGTATTTAATTAATTGTACTTAACAAGAATAGAGTGGCGATTTTTCAGTGATATCCTAAGTGCAGTTTTATTGACAAAGTATTTCTTTTCAATATTGACAGCATTAATACATCTAGTAAAGCACTGAATATGTATGCATTATTAAAATTAAATTTAAAACATTCAAAGAGACACGTGGCTCATAAAATATTGTACATTAATGTGCTATTAATGATACAATAACAAAACTCCTATTATGTCTGAATTAAGAAATTATGACTAACTGCATTTTCTATCTCCTCTTTGGATAATTAGGTATGCTGTTTTGTTAAAGATACGTGTATAAGTAATGTCTTGTCTTGTTTGCTTTGTGGGAAAAGTGATCATTAAATAAAAACCCCAGTGAAACACATATTTCATTGTATACAGAGTTTAATGAGGAATATTTACAATTCCTGCGCTACTTTTTCTTCACGAAAATATAGTCATTACATTAAAGCCATTCAGAAACTTTTAAATTATTGGTTATAAGTTATTAATTTAACAATTCTGAAAATTACAATATAATTAAATAATTAATTGCCTGCATAGGTAAATGCAATATAATTATCATTTTAATATCGATTACTAAAAGAAAACTGTAAATGCTTTCTACTTATTACAATGAACAAAAACACCAAAATGTAGTAAATTTCAAAAAAAGAAATACACAAAAAATTATTAGCACAATTATTAAGGCAATTTGATTTTGGAATACATTATGCGATCAGATAGAGAGGGGAGTAGTACTAAGGCACAACATCAAACTATATACATTCAATAATTAATATTATACAAACGGTATACAATTATGTTTTTTTTTTCAATTATGTTGTTAAACTTTTATGCAAGTAAAAACAAATTTGATATTTTGTAATAAAAGAGATTTATTATAATAAAAATACAATTATTCCTCATTTTAATTATATTTTTATTGGTTTACTATATCGGTAAGAAAATAGAATAGTAATTTCCATGAATAAGTTCTAACTCTCCTATCCTCCATCAAATATTACAAAATATGCAAATTTTGAATTAATTTTACTAAAAAATTATATTTTATTTTTCAGTGAACAAAAGTAGGAAATGCTACAGTCAAGAATTCAAAAATCTTTTTCATAACATAAATCTGAACATCTGACACATTTCAGTTAAATTATGTAAAATTATGTGTTTAAAAGTGAATTCTTTTTCTTACATAAACATCAATAGTTAATTTTAAAAATCTCAAGGAAATAAAAATATCCATATTCTAAAACAATTACCTCCAGATACATCATCATCATCATCATCCATGGGTGGGGAAGCTGTAAATAAGAGAAAAATGTTTTAGAAGTTAAGAATACTGAAGAAAAAAAATGGAAACAGAAAAAAATTCTAAAAATTAATGCAAATGAGAAAGTTTTTAATTTATTAATAAGAAACAAACAGAGTAAACACAAAAAGTACATATCTATCCTCTTTGGTACATTGAAAAAAACATATTCGGATAAATTCTTATTAAAAAATTAAAACAATATGACAGAGTATTCAGCATAATAGAATAAAAGGAGCTATCTATTAAATAGATATATATATCTACCTTAATGTAATATCTCTTAATCTAATTTTAATCCTAATTTTTATCTTCATTTAAGCTATATCAACTTTATTAAAAAATATTCTCTTATTAACTGATCCCATTCCTACTTTTTAAATAATTTTTAGTAAATTTATCAATGAAAATACCTTAAGCATTTTCTCAAGTTCCAAGGGAAAGGATATGAATCCTTAATGATAATATTTTTAAAAAATATCTAAAATTCTCTTTCCTATATCTACAATGTGTTAAGCAAATCCCAATCAAAATTATAGTAAAATCAATGAAGGGAAAAATGTCTGCCTAATTTTGCTCTACTGTCTTGATGTAGACAGGTGTATCTATTCTCACTTATTAGTTGTTCACACTTAGTTTCTCGGGATTAAACAATTCGAAGATAAATTCTAAAAGTGACATGTTTTTAACCCACACAGTTAAAATAAGCATACAAATTTTAATGAGAATAGAAGGCCAAGGAATACAAATCATATAATCTAGGTGAAGGGACATTTAATATTTTTAATAACGTCTTATTTTCCTCAAATAGTGAGGCAATAGCTACTTCCAAAATATGAATAAAATACAAATACAAGTATTCCAAAATAATTACCTGGGGATGAAGGTTGTTCAGGTGTTGAAACTATAAATAAGAAAAATGTTTTAGATGTCTAAAATGCAAAATGCAATGACAACAAAATTTATAAAATTAAAACAAGTGAGAAAATTCTCAATTTCTTACAATGACTATGATATGAATCAAATAGAACAATCACAAAAGGTAAGTTTTAGTTCCTGTTTAGACAATTATTTAAAAATGAATAGATAAATAAAAAAAGTATCAACATTAATTCCTACAAAAAAACTATAAGGAAAGAATTTATCATAAAAAGAATAACAGTGAAAGTGATTTCCCCTCTCTTCATGTATAAAATTGAAGTTTTCAAAAAGGCCACAAAAATCTTGCATAGCATCGCTGAATAATAATTGTAAAATATTACTCTATAGACCGTATTTAACATTAAAACTAAGTCTGGCACATGCACAAGAGTGATTTATATTTATAGAATTTTGGTTTTTTAAAATAAATCTCCCGTGTTTAGCAATAAATTCTTGAAAGTCATTTGTATTATTTCCAAAAGAATGAAACACAAATTTGGTTTTAATTTGACAGGTTTGTTTCCAAATTTGATAGGTTTCTACATTTTAGATTTAAGTCTATATACCAAATATTATCCATCTAGCTCTTTACATATTCTAGTTGTAATCTTAAACTAAATTTGGGCAGTAAAACAGATTAGGCTCTTCAGAATGATTTTCGTTAAAAATTTCATTGAAGCTTTCACATTTAGAATAAAGAATATACACTAAATTTCAATAGTGCAGCTCAAAGCCTTTTTCACATATTTTCCCTCTTGACAGACAAGAACAATACAGTTTTTCAAACTTGGGGAATTTTTAAAAAATGAAAATTCTTTAAATCTCAAGTTTGAATTTGATTATCACAATTTTTCAATACATTGTGTATGAGAAAATAAAAAGAAGCCATCAATGAAATATAAATATTTCAAACAATAGCTTGTAATTCAGTTCTAGCATTAACTTTGAATATAGATGAGTAGCAGAAATGAGAAGATTAATCTGGCATATGCCATATAATCAAGCTGAAATTATAATTTTATACATTCAATAGTGGTGTTTCCTTCCCAAATATGATAATAGCTAAAACAACATTATCAGGGAAAAAAAATACAAGCATACAAAAATAATTACCTGGAGTCATATAGACATCTTGTACAACTGTAAACAAAAGAAAAAAAAGTTTTAGAAATCTAAAATACTGAAAGAGAGGGAAGAAAGAAGAGATAAGAAAATTCCAGAAATAAAAACAAATAATGATACTCCCATTTTCTTATAAAACCTTAAGCAAAACAAAAAAAAAAGAACAAATACAAAAGAAAAATTTAGGTCATCTTTGAATCATTTTTAAAAATAAATTACTAATCAAGATTAGATCTAAAAAAATCATAATATGAGGGCAAGCATTCATGATGAAGGAATTATATTTGAAGTGGGTCCCCCCCCCCACACACACACACACATCACACAAAAAATTGGGAAAGTTTGTGCCAAGCTGTGAATGCTTTGCATGATGAACAATGACTGTGAAATAGGTTTTTTTAGTGTAAATTTAACATTTTTACGAAATTCAGAAAGTGGCCCTAAATTATTCCTTTTGGAGATTAATCCAAAAAATGTAAACACATATTACTGATAATCAAGTTTGTGATTTAGATACATTGTTTCCAACTAATTATAACCAAAATTTGATAATGAACTATAATTTTAAATGCAAAATCACTAACTAAATTTCATAAAATTAAATCATCGTTTTTTTGAGTCGATGTGTTTAGTAGTACAAACAGATAGAAAATTCCTTCAATACAGATTTGATTCCAAATTTGATAGGTATCAATACTTTAGATGTTTAATATATATAACAAATATAATCAATTCAGTTCTCATTTTTATCTATTATTAGGTTAATTTATATTCATAGAAAGACTTCTGAATGAATTCTATCAGAAATCTAAAAAATTTCAAATATGGGCAAACACTTAATACCAACTTTCATTAGTAGAGCTCAAAGCTTTTCTGAATTATCTTTGCCATTGACAAACAGATAAAACATGATTATTGATACTTTTGACATTAGAAGACTTGTTAAAAACTCAATTTCGAATTCAAGACTATAATTTGTTTATGAGAAAGAAGGAACTATCATAACAAATGAGACTATTCATATATATATATATATATATATATATATATATACACAATAGCTTATATTCTACATAATGTTTTAACTTTGGATAAAATTTATAAGCAGAATGAGAACAGGAAATCAGATACCAAAAAATCTATGTGATACAATATTTTTATACATCTAAAAGTGATTTATCCCCCAAAATAATTAGGCGATAGCTGCCTTTAAAATATCAGAGAAAAAAATTCAAGAATTACCTGGTCTCAATTGGGAAGGTGATAAAGCTGAAATAAGAAAAATATTTGAGAAAATTAAAATACAAAACAGCAAAGATAAAAAAAAATAATCTGAAACTGACTAATGAAATTTCATATATGAGAAAACAAAAAGGAGATATCATAACTAGGGCTGTAATAATTTTTGATTTATTAAAAAAATTCAATATTTTTGAAAGTCGATTTTTCACTGCCAGTTTAAAAAAAATATTGATATATCGAAGTCGGTATTATGAATAAAACTTAATGATAAATCGTGACAAAAAAAAAAGATAATCACAGTTAATTTACATTTCCGACTTTGCATACCAATTAGTGCTTATTTTTGTTGCTGTTCATTCTTATTGTCCTTCATACAGAATTTTTAATATTTCTATAAATATTATCCTATTTTAATATTTTTAAAAAATTCGTTTTAAATGCAGTATTATAAATTGTAACAAGCAAATATTGCTTTGGCATCAACACACTTTATTAAAGGGGATTTAAACAAAATTATTTCCTAGCTTTTTATATTTAAAAGAAAATAAATATTTATTATATAAATTAAAACTTCCTTTTATTTGGAGTTGTTCTGATCAGTCAATAAGGTAAAGAGATGTTATCTAGAGCTATAAAATAAATTATATTGTTATATTGAAAAATATAGATGTATTGAATGATATATTGAAGATGAAGTTCTGTCATCATCTAGCCCTAATCATAACAAAGGACATGATATATATATATAAGGATGTTTCCAAAATCTACTTTAAACTCTAATTAATTACCAAAGTTTCATAATAATCCAGGCCATATTAATTTCATTCTAAAGTGTTCTTTATTTCCTGATCCATTCTACTTATTTATTTAATTAATGCAACAGAAGTTGAGTAAAAATGCTTAAGTCAGTAGTTTCCAATCTCCAAATTTAAGGATAAAAAACTGCTTAGCTAAACAAATTCTTCAAAAAGATACCTCAACTCCCCTTTTCTAAATTGATATGTGTAAAGAAATCCCTATCAGACTCCCATAGCATTTAAATATCGGAAAAAATATTCTCTCTCTCTCTCTCTTTTATGCTAAACTGCTCTTCTATCACGGATGAAATGATATGCCTTGTCACACCCTGATTGTACATATAAATCGTGCCTGGAGGATGGAATAAAAGTGAACTATAAAATTATTCAAAGTGTCTTCTCTGTCTTTGGCTATGGCACAGCTTTTAATAATTGTGTGGGTGTATATATATATATATAAATATATATATATATTCCTAATTTTTTAGCTTAATTTAGTCCTTATTAATTTCATTGTAAAATGTCCTTTCATTTTCTGATCCAATTCCACCATTTTCATTTAATTAATGCAATGGGAGAAATTATTTAGCTGTGATAAATTGCTGATATCAACGTTTCCAGTGAGAGATAAATTATCAGGCTAAGACATTCTTCTAAAGGATCCCTATAATTCTCTTACCAAAATCGATAAACGTAAAAAAATCCTTATCAAAATCTCACAATATAAACAATGGGGGAAATAATTTCTCTCCTTTTTAGCTTTTCCTCATTGTGTTTTGTGTTGTTCTGTATTGTTGTGCTTGTTCACTACTGTTTGTACATAAATTATGCCTCCTGGGATGAAATAAAACAAAGTACATACACAAATAGATATAAATACATTCTACATGTTGCAATCACTTCAAATAATATTCAATCACAGAAATGAGAATAAAAATCCACATGCCATATAATCTAGGTAAAATGATATACCCATATATCTAACAGTGACTTTTTTTTCTCCATATAATGCTACAATACCTGCTTTGAAAATATCATGAAAGTTAAATAGGAGTATTTTAAAACAGATACCTGGGGAATCAGGATCACCATATTCAGGACCTGTAAATAAGAAAAATGTTTTTACATTTTCAATTTTTAAAAAAAACAGATAAAAAAATTGCTGAAATTAAGCCAAACGATAACAATTTCAATTTCAAATCATGCCTTAGATAAGATTCAAATAGAACAAATGCAGATCATTCAAAAAAAATATACGAACAAAGGCTTAACAAATTAAATTGGTTTTTACCAATAGATAATCAGAATTTAAGTAAGGGTTTAAAAAGTACTATTGTCTGCATGACTAAAATCAAAATTTGACACAAAATTTAAATAACAATAACAAAATTAAACACTAACTTTCAAATATTTAAATCATTGAATTATAGAGTAATTACATTCATATGCATATGATAGTGGCCCAGACTGCAAAGCAAGTCAACTTTTTGATAGATTTCATACCAATTTAAAAGATGTCTACGTCAGATGTTAAATTTATGTATTGATTATAAAATTAGCTCTCTTCCTCTCGCAGTTATCAATGTAACCTAAGTATAGACACTAGACGGCCTTCCTCTGAATAAATTTTACACATTCTGTGAGGTCTGATGTAAGAAAATTCATCAAAAACTTGAATTCTAATCTGACAATAATAATACTTTGTATACGAGAAAGTAAGAGAGTGCTATCGATGAAACAGGTATTCATAAAAATATATTCATACAATCGGTTATATTCTATTTCCAGCATTAACTTTGCATATAATTCAATGACAGATATAAGAAGAATAATCTGACACAAGCCTTAAAGTAGTTGAAATTATAATTCAATAGTGGCTTCCCCCCCAAACAATATAGCAATAGCTCAAATTAAATCCTCAAAGAAATAAAAATAGAAGCATTAAAGAATTATTACCTGGAGAGCTACGGGGATGGATTCTGACTGTAAATAAAAAACAAGTTTTAGAATAAAACATTGAAGAAAAAGCACAGGTAAGAAAAATTAAATTGAAACAAATGAGAATACTCTTAATTTCTAAAAATATAAAAGGAAAATCTAAGTAATCTTTGAATCATTTTTTTAAAATAAATTATTTATCCAGATTACATCTAAAAGAAGTCTTAATATGATGGAAAGCATTCATGATGACGGAATTAAAGTTAGAGTGAATCCCCTCCCCCAACACCACACAAAAAATTGTGAAGCTTGTGAAAGGCTGTGAATGCTCTGCATGGTGAAGAATGATTGCAAAATATAGCTTCTTAGCATAAATTCAACATTTTTTTACCAAAACTAGTAAGCCCTTAATGATTCTTTATGGAAATTAACCAAAAGAATTTAAACAAATATTACTGATAATCAAGTTTGTGATTTAGACACATTGTTTCCAACTAATTATAACCAAAATTCGACAATGAACTATAATTTAAAATGCAAAATCACTTACTAAATTTCATAAAATTAAATCATTGCTTTTTTTTTAGTCAAGTTTAAGTGCTTGCTAAAGTAGAAATGGACAGAAAATCCCACCAATGCAGATTTAATAGGTGTTAAATATACAAAACAAATATTATAAATTCTGTTCTCATTTTTGTATAGTAATTGTGTTAATTTGTATTCCAGCAGACAGACTTCCTCAGAATAAATTTTGATCTAAATGCATAAGAAACCTTTGAATAAAAGTAAAAGCAATATACCAGTTTATACCTAAAAGCTTTCCGAATTTACCTTGTCACTGATAGACAGCCATTATAGTTATCAAAATTTCTGAGGTTATAAGATTCATCAAAATCTTGATTTCAAATTTGCTAACTAGCTTCTTTCTCTATAAATCGTATATGAGGAAGAAAGAAGGAGGTATCATAACAAACGAAACAAAGCATGTAATATATATATATATATTCCATGTATTGAATTTTCGAATAAAATTCAAAAACAGGAATCAGAATAGGAATCCACAATGCCAAATAAACTGTGGGATATGATTAACTTATACATTTAAAAGATACTTCTTTTTCCCAAATAATTAAACAATAGCTATCTTCAAAATATCACGAAAATAAAAACAAACATTATAAAACAATTACCTGCACGCAGATCTGATCCTGAAACAGCTGTAAATAAGAAAAATATTTTAAAAGTTTGAAATATAAAAATGCAGAAATAATAAAATTTCTGAAATTTACATACAAGATTTCATATATGAAATGTTAAAAAGGAGATATCATAGCAAAGGACATAAAACACATTTTTTATATAAATCTATTCATAGAATAGTATATACTTCACATGCTGCATTAACTTCGTAAAAATTTAATGGCAGAAATGAAATAGGTATCTATATGCCATGTGATCTAAGTAAAAAGATAACTTCATGCATTTAATATTGATTTCTTTTTTCCAAATAATGTTACAATTCCTGCCTTCTAAATATCGAAGAAATAAAAATACAAACATTTTAAAACAATTACCTGAAAACATAAGACTGTCACT
Organism: Argiope argentata; assembly: GCA_026289955.1. NCBI lineage: Eukaryota > Metazoa > Arthropoda > Arachnida > Araneae > Araneidae > Argiope > Argiope argentata. The sequence goes on along the minus strand of JAOUZG010036556.1, from coordinate 379,277 downwards.
TGATGATTCTGTAAATAAGAAGAAAAAAAAATTATAGTCTAAATTTTTTAAAACAAAAAACAGTATTAAGAAAATTCCTGCAATCGATATTTAAGGCTTCACATGTGAGAAAGTAGAGAGGCGCAATCATACCAAAGCAGATGGAATGTGTGTGAAGATATTTTGGCAGTTGCACAACTAGGATTAGAAAACTTTTGAGAATTTTAATTTCTATTTATTTCACCACGAGAAACATAATTTCATATAAGGAATAAACAGAACATCAATCTACATGACGATATAAATATTTCCTTTGGAAATTTTGCTATGACTTTCTGACAGGAATTTCTTTTGCACGTGCCAATTTAGATAAAGGAATCTTAGGTAACTTGAAAAGAATTTTGTAAGCATTAATTATTTTTATCCCTTCATTCAAAGTGTGAGAAAAAGCCAAGACCAGCAATTTTATAGAGAGCATGAAGAAATAATTAAATAAATAAAAAGTGGGAATACGATCAGGAAATATGAAACATCCTAGTATGAAATTAACACATAACTAATTTAAGAAATTTAAGATAAAAATTTAGGAATTAACTAAGATTTATATTGGATTTCAAAATACCATTGTGTGTTTGTGCTATTGTGAAAGACCGAAATGAGAGCAAATCCACATTAACCGATGAAAGTAAACATATACCAAATATTTTATTATAATCTTGTACATTTGGATTGACATCAGGATTATGTCAATAAACACAAATTGCTTTGCTAAAAATCGAAAATTTACAACAAAGATAACCACACAGATGCTATTATTTAAAAATAAGGTTAAGGGATTCATAATTTAAGTTCTTTAAATAAGTTTAATTTAAAGGGAATAATAATAAAATGCTTAAATCTTCCTTTTCTCTCTCTCTCTCTCTTTAGCAAATAATTGATATTTTGAGTATTGGAGCTCTTGAATAATAAAGCATAATTTATTTAGGGAGGGGGGTATATTTCTGTGAATATTAATGGCATGGTTATAGCAGAAAACTTCTTTATACTGTATAAATGCCAAATTCTTTGCTAGCTAAGAAGGAAACTAAAATCTTCATGCTTAACACTTATCCAAGTAAAATTGTCATCATTAATAAGAAGGCAAATAATATTGAGGATTCCTTCCAAATATCATACTAGAATCTAAACTATGTGATCACCAAAAAAATTTGAGTCCCAAAAACAAAAAACAATCTGAGTTACACAGCTAATTCCCAAATTTACTATTAGTGCATAGTAAATGTATACAAGTATTTTTTAAAGCAATAAATATTCGTAAAAGTATATTTTTTTAAAAAAATTTAGCAAATATTTTGGACGTACACTAAGCTACTATATTAATATGGAGATTCACCTATGAAAGCCAACATTCTTCAGATTTCAGTCTTCCACCAAAACATATATGCACAAAATCTTGAATATATGTTATTTTATAGTTTATATATTTACTCCATTAAATTTGGGCAAAATTAAAAGAAAGAGTTAGAAAAAATAATCACATGTCATGTAATTGAGGTAAAACAATAATTCTATACATTTATAATAGAAGTTTCTTTGTTCGTTTCAAAATACCGAGAAAATAAAAAAAATAAGCATTCTAAAACAATTACCGGTACTTGACTGATCCTCTGGCGCTGGAACTGTAAAGAAGAAAAATATTTTAGATTTTAAAATTTAAAAAAAAAAAGAAAAGCTTAAATAAGAAAATTCTCGAAATTTGTATGTGACACTTGGTATATATACATTTGACATATGCATCCACACACATAATACATATTTTTCCATACAATAATTTGTTGCATTAACGTTTAGATAAATTAAAATGTGAGAATAAGAGTATAAATCCACAAATCACATAATCTAGATAAAATGATATTTTATACATTAACAGTGGCTTCTTTTGTCCAAACAATGTAGCAGCTGCTACTTTCAAAATACTGAGGAAATAAGAATACAAGCATTCTAAAATAATTACCTGAAAATAGACGCTTCACCGGTGGTGGAGCTATAAAAAAGAAAAATGTGTCAAACATCTAAAATA
>JAOUZG010036556.1:331882-362260 GCA_026289955.1 Argiope argentata | reverse complement strand
TATATATATATATATATATATATATATATATATATATATATATATATATATATATAAACAGCAAACACTTTTAGCATTTCTGGTTATCATTGCTATATCCATAACTGTGCGTATGTGTGCATACATGTACACGTCATCAGTCTATAATCATGACTATAGTTAACAAGAGTCATGATTTTTTTTGGCTCTCAGATCTGTATTATTATTAGATCTATAGTTAATAACTTTAACACAGATATATTTTGGAAAGTGGATATGCACATTTTGGAACTTTTTTTAAAAAAAACTTACAATCAGAACTTTTATTAATTATATATGAGCAAAGTTCTATTTTTCAGCAGTAACTTCTATTAAACTTGGCAGCACAATAATGATTTTATATCATTTTAAAATTCAAAGAATTATCTTTTTTTAGTAGAAATAATATAATTATCAAGCACATTTTTCTAAATTTTGTCAGTTCTTATTATATATATATATATACATATAGTTGGTTCATTTTTAACAAGATTACATTGCAGCATTAAAATTTGAACCATTTTCCTTATTTTATAAAATATTTCATCACATATGTTTTTATATTGTTAAAGGCTAAGAAAATATTTATTTTATTTTTGTGCTATTCTCATGGCAAATAAAATACATAAATGAGCTATTCTCATGGCAAATAAAATACACAATTGTGTTTTTAAGCATTATCATAACATGATGTTAGTCTTATCATAACAGTTCATATACAAAATAAGCAGAAAAGCTGTTAATTTATTAAACTAATGCAACTATTTTAGCTTTTGCACCCTAATGCTTAAAACCATTTTCTTCAATAAATTATGCTTATAATATTTAATTGAAAATAAAACAACCAAAATTCCTAATAAGACAGTTATCCATAAGTGGTCATTAAATTAATGGAAAGAGATGAAATAAACTACAATTATATATATATATATATATATATATATACTTTGTATGCATAGAAATTTTCATCATGTCCATGCATGACAGCAGGCGGACTGATCACAACATAAAATGTTATCAAACCATATCATTACAGTGCTGTTGAAAATAAGTTTTAATTTTTGGTGAGAAAGTTAGTTTTTAATTAGTAAAAAATTAACCCCTCAATTAACCGAAATAAATAGTAGCCTATGTCTTATTCCAGACCAGAGTTTATCTCTGAGCTAAATTTAGTACAATTTCATTCTGCTGTTGTAGGGTGATTGACTAACATTATCCTTCCTAACTTTCACACTTATAATAATAGTATAGATATAAAGCAGCTTTATATACATAAAAATATACCACATAAAATATAAAATAATTTTATACATAATATTTATGAGCAATTAAAAATATCACAATATTTACAAAAGAATCCATAAAAAATAAAATAAAACAGGGAAATTTTACTCAAAAATAACATGATGGGCTCTTATCAAGTAATTTCTCAATTAAATAATACTAAAAACAATACCATTAATAGCAGAAGAGTTTTGAAAAACAGTCTGAAATAAGTAGAATAAAAATAATCATGTTTCATTTTATTAGCAAGATCAATCATCCATTTAAAATCCATTTCTATACAAGTTTTTCAAACATTGGTTGTAAATAAAATTTTAAATAAGTGAATTATTGCAGGAAAATATACCTTTGATTAGCATAATACAAATAGTAGGATTTTTTTCAAGAATAATGAGACATTAATACAAATAAAGAGAACTTAAATTGATTAAATCATGAACTGATGCAATATTTAATATTAATAAAATGCTGAAACTCCAGAATTTTTTTATAAGAAAATAATTTTAAAACGCATACCTGAATAAATTTGTTCAATAAAACAATTAAATGCCAAAGTTTTTTAAAAAAAAAAAAAAAAAACTACGGTTGAAACAATAAAATGAGAGACTTCTCGAATGCTTTTTTAAATAAATATATGAAGTTGGCAAAATGTTTATTTATTCACATAAAAATATAAAGAGCATCATAACTAACATATGCTGAAATATACTATAATTGTACTAAAAAAGAAAAATATATCAGAATACATTTTTTAAATAATTATTTATTGATATATCAACAAATTTTCTAAAAAATATAATGCAAAAATAATATTTGTACATTTCTCTAAAAAACATTGAAATCTATACATAAAAATAAAAATCTATATTATTTTGTCATTAGAGCATTGGCTTTTATATGACTATTTCAAGATTCTTAACATTGATTCTATTAATTTTTTTGTGGTTCAAGGATTTATGCTTTTCCCATACTTCAATTTGTGCATTTTTCAAAATCTTTTTACTTCTTAATTTGTTTTAATAACTTCAGGTTCATATACTTATGAATAAATAAGTTTTCAATTGGCTTAATATCAGGAGACTGTGGAAGAGTTCCCAGTTGTCTTGGCACATGAATAAGTATCCATGTTTTGATAATTATAACAGTATGCTTCAGATCATTAACTGGTTGGGAAAAAAAGTGTCTTCCATGCTTAATTTCCTAACACTGTTTAGTAATACTATTGCATAACTCATCAATATAATCTAAAACCTTCATTTTACAATCAATCAGTAGCAAACTTTTTTTTAAAGCTACATCGCAAGAAATAATTATATTCCCACCCATCCCATATGTTTTAAAGTAGAAAGTACAATTTCAAGATTAAGTGATACTAATTCTCTAATGCATAGACATATCAAACTTTGTAAGGAAAGAAATAAAGAAATTATAAATATGTACCTTCTGCTGTTCTTTTTACAGATTCTACAGCATCTATATTTAAAAAAAAAAGTTTGTTTTAAAAAAGAGAAAAAAATTAGAGAATATTAATTTACTAAAATCAATTGTACAAACATTTTACAATGGAAATACCTTTCAAATTAAGCATCAGGAGTAACCGATGGATCATAAATAAAAAATTTCAGTATTTACATAGAAATTACAAATACTTATTATATATATCATTAATAACTACAAGTAATGTTATTGATAACTAGAAGATACCATAGTATTGCTGCCAAAGAAGAAATAATTCTGGAAATATTGTTTAAAATAGCTATCTTGTCTAATTAGGAATGATAGAATGAGTAATATTTATTTTCTTGTTGACAATGAGCATGTTTTGAAAGCTTTATAAGCCAGATAACATTCCTCGGACTGAAATTCCTCAGACAACGGATACTTTACTCGGCTAATAACTCTCAAGTTGCGAGTTCAGGCCTCGGCCAATTCTCATCTGCCAGGATGAGATCAACGACTTTCAATAAGCAACCTTTGTACAGCTGTTGTGACACGCCCCACGGGTAACAAAAGTCCTCAGGCACATTAAATACAACAGTCAACATCACTATCAACTCACACACACACTTGGCGTAATTGTATTGTTCATCTAACTACCGATTCACTGGTTGGGGAGTATGTGGTGAAAACTTTATAAGACAGATAGCATCCCTCAGATCAGAGAGCACTTTTGACCCCAGGGACATGTTAATCGGCTACAACCCCTCAGATTGCGAGTTTGGGCCTAAAGCAATCCAAATCCACATTAAGTATGATCACTAAAAGTGAATAAAGGGGAGGTAAAAATAATTTTTTAATTATTTTTTATACTTTAGATGCCATAGTTCTATTATGCCAATGATGTTGCCAACTTATTTCTAATCAATAAATTGGAAACATTTTGAGGAAATCTGTTGAACGGCAGGGCAGAGCATAAAATACAAACAAATATTCATCTTTATACATTAAATATAATATAATAGCACATATATGCCTATACCCTTCCCACAAGGGCAAGCTATAAAATGGCAAAGTTTTAAAGCAATCTATTCAATTGCATGGCAGCACATAAAATTTGAAAAGAAAAATCAATTTTATATATAAAATAAACCAGTAATAAATTACCTCTACAAAAAAAATTAATTAAAAATTGCAAAAAAATATAATTTTAACTATCATCCGACATTAATATTTTACACATGATTTATTTTAACCATAAATATATTCAAATTACATTTGAATAAATAATAATTAAAATAATTGGCATTAGCTACATTAATTAGGGTTAAGAGTGCCGTATACACGCCACCTACAATTTTCAAACGTAATGTTATCCTATGGGAAAATATTGTCCCGTGTTTCGTTTGCTATTACAGTGTCTTTATTATGAAGTCATTCTGCCATCGCAAGAGGGAATAAAAACACAGGTTTCTCCCGAAGGAATTTTTTTTTCGTGCATGTCAAAATATTTTTAAATATTTAATAGAAATTGAAAAATGTCAAGGGCACCATTTAAACGATTTTTTTAAAAAAATCTGTCATAAATAAAATAAAACTAGCAACTGAAATACATTCGTTTTGGTACTTTCTTTCCGATACATATAATTTTTTTTAAAAAAAGAAATTAGGAGAATGTGTAAAAACAGCATTTTATACTTAAACTTGGAAAAATAATTTGAACTCCCCCCTAAAGTTCCTTTAACTCCTCCCTTTCGCGGAGGAATACACACTAAACCCTCCTTTTACCACGTGATGGATTGTTACTTTTATTATCTGGTCTTCGCCCTGTCTTCAAATCCCCCCTAAGCATTATATCCTTTCCTTTTTCGTTTTTGTTTTGTTTTATTTTGTTTACCATCACAGCTGTGGTCATCTGCCCCTTCACAATCTGCACTCGTTTCAGCGAATACTACCGCAACCCTGAAAACAAAATTAGTAAACTTTTGTAAAAGAATTTGAATTTTGCATATTTAGCAGCATTTCCGGACGGCTAATTGGTAGGGATAGAATTTCAGAAGTAAAATGCACAGCAAATATTACTCCGGATGAAGTAATAAAAGTTTTTAAAAAAATTTATTTTGGAAAATAAGCAAAGATGAACAACAACCATTAATAAAAATCATAAATATTATTTTCAAGTGCAGGTCCAGCTGCATATAACACACACATACACACACACAAAAAAAAACTTTCATTTTCAAAGTGGACGGCAGAAAACAGAAAAAAATTATTCATAAATCCAAAATTTTGGCAATGAAAAAATAATTAAGATTCTTTTAATTTGACTGTTTATTGCCAAAATTCGTTGATCTCAGATATCTCGAATGAATGAAACTTCGGATCCTTTTGCGATTATACAGGATCAAAAGAAAAAAAAATTAATGAAAAAAAAAGGAGATAGCACTAATGCTTTCATAGCTTTTTTTTCTCTGGATATTTTTATAACTGTACCTTTTTACATGTAATTCATAAATCAATGCTATTTTGTCTGCATTCTTTTTTTGTAAAAATTTTATTTATTTGATCTTGTGTTTATAAGATTTTATACATACATTTATCTTATTAATATATCTTGCAATAAATAATAGTTAATTTTATTATAAATTGAAAAATAAGATTGTTTTTATCAGAAAAAACAATTAGCGGTAATAATTCATTTAAAGAAAGTAAGATTTAAGAAAATTTATATATATTTTTATTCTCAACTAATACTTTAATATTCTCAAGTTTCTGAATGGGTTTTCTTCAAAATCGTTGATATCTATAGTCATAAAAGAGTAAAAAATGTATATATGTGTATATATATTACAATAGTTCACTAAGCAATATCTTTATTAAAAAGTCGCCTTTGACGATCAGCTGGTTCAATAGTAGAAAAGATATCTAAAGCTTTACATATTTTATATAACTTGGTTTCTGCATAGCTTTTTCTAAAAAATATTTAGCTATCAAATCTTCGGTTTTTGATAGCTATATAATTCGGTCATATTATTATGTAGGCCTTAAACAGTTCTGTTTATTATATTACTTATCTCATTAATTTTCTGTCAGAGTCCGTAAAATATGCACGATAAATTAGAGTGGAAATATTAAACTTTAATTAATAAAAACATTTTTTTCTTGAAATCAAGTACATTTTTTTAAATATGAAAATTGAAAGGAGAGTCGTTCAATATTGAAATTGTATGTACATTGCAGAATAATTATTATCATGTCATGTTTTGGGAATGAGGTTTTCTGGTGTCAACAAAAATCCGTAGGTGAAAAATAAACGTTTTAATTTTATTATCCGCTCGAGCATATCGAAAAATCAGCTTTGAATAATGCGTTGTCATAGCATTTACAAAAGCTCTAATTTAAAAAATAAATTAATGACTACATCAATAAAACCTAGAATAACGTTATTTTGAGCACGTGATTATATGAAATGTAATGAATAGGAAATGATATTTTTTTAAACAATAAAAGCAAGAAAAAGTTTTTTTTGGATCGTTTGCAATACTAAAGGAACTCATTCAATGAAAAGATTAAAATGAATAAAAATATAATTTAAATTGCACAAGCACGTGGTGCTTGGCCGTTCAAGAAATTATGTTCTGACACGATACATTGAAATATGCACATCAGATTTCATTTAAATCTTTTGTAATTTTAATAACATCTTAAAGAATTATTCAACAGAAATTTCAAAGATTTTTCATGAAATTCAATTTTTAATTTTACTTTCAAAACATTTAAATGATGCAAATATAAATATGTTATATGACTTCAGTCAATAAATGTTCTTATAAAAAATTATGAAGTTTACATTTTACACAGTCCTTTTGTCCTAAGGAATCATATTCTGAAAAATACTCTTCATACTTCGAGTTTTAAATAAATAAACTTCCTGTCTTCTGCTATCAAATCTGTTAGTCTTTACATATCAATATTAGATCAATCAATATTTCCATAATCAATAATCAATCCAATCACCGTCGAGGAATCCTGGTAGCGTATCTTCTTTGAGACCGTCTATGAAGTGGTCTAAAATCGTCAGCTTTTGCAGAAGAACGATACTCAAAATTCATAAATTATTCAGTTTTAGTGAATGATTCAGTTGATTGGAAATCAAAAATGTTTTCTTTAAAATATTGATGAAGAAAACTGTGTTATCATTAAAAAGATCATTAATTTTGTGCTGTTAATAGTTTCGTCAAGTTATAGCATTGTAAATTTTATAAAGTTTTTAGATCTTGTTTTTCTTTAATGTAATAAATTATTGGAGGTATAAGGCTCAATGTTAGTAAAATTAATTAATATTTGATTAGAATATTATCTGTACTGCGTATAAATAATACTGAATGAGAAAGTTTTTGTATTAGTTGAAGTTTAAACACTTTCGTTTTTCAAGTCCCTATTTCAGTTGAGAATATTGAAAGTTAAAAGAGATGCATTGCACAAAATGTGGAATGTTATACGGTTTTTAGAAAATTATTAAATGTTAAATGTCTCATAGAATTTGAAGTTAAATATACTCGTGTGAGTAAGCAATCAAGAACAAGTAAATTTTAGCAACCATAAATTTGAATTATAAAAATTAACTGAAACTAAGTTGGTCACTGCTTTTATGACAACGTTTTCTTATATGACAAAAAAATAATACTTTTTAATGTGTAAGCATTTGTGTAACAATATAATTTACAACTATTTGTTTATCAATTCCTGGTGACATAGGAGTAATCATAATTTCTATTTCGTACGAAGCAATATTCCTTCCAAATTATTTAATTGAATCTCGCACAACTTTTTAAAAAACTTTAGCTACATACAAATAAACAAAATTGCTGACAAGCTTTCAGAAATGCGGAACAGTCTTGACTCATAATGAATGTTAGAGAGAGAGAAAGCTTTGCAGTTATTTACTCTTTTTTTTTTTTTCTTTTTCTTTGTGTTTAATGTTAGTGACCATATTAACCATATTTTATTGAAACAAATTCTTTAGAAATTAGATTCATTTTATGAAAAATCTTTAACTTCTTTTTATTGTTTCCATATTATTTTTTTTATTTATGAGTAAAAAAAATATTAGACGAATTTTCAGTCTCAAATATTCCAGATTCTGATACAAAATATATCAAGAAATCCTGACTAAGCAGATGAATGGTTGTACTTTCAAAATCCAATAAATAATTAAAACAAAATAAATTTAGAAATAATCACACAATTAATGGTTTAAATATTTTCAAAACCAGGAGTCATTCAATCCAATATGTGCTTTTTACAATTTAATTCACTATTTTTCCTTCCAATTTATGTAAATTGTATTAAGTTGGTTATATCCCACGTTTAGGAAAGCTGATGAATAGAATTCATCCTAACGTTGTTTCCAAATTAAATATATTTATCTTTTCTTTTTAATGTGGTACAAATGTGCCATTTAATTAAAATTTAGGGTATTGTCTTTTTTGCGAAAATCAGGCAGAAATTTGGAGCATCCCAGCTACACAGAAACACCAGGCAATGTTGCACAAGTTGAAAAACACAACTCAATTTTTTTCATTTCCTTTCTCATTTAAGACAATTCAATATATATTTTAAATAAATAATTTATTTAAAAAATTAAAAAAGGAACATTTTATTAAAATTCATTGTTAGTAATAAAACTATTGAGATAAAGGATTGAACCCATTCTTCGGAAATGAGTCCAAAGTCTTACATTTTCATAAAAGTAGATCTTGCCCATTCTCCTGGATTGAAAAATTAATAAACGTAATAAGTGTTAAAAATAAAGTCGTGTCAAATAAAATTCTATAAATATTAAATTATTTAATTACTCCTTCTTAATTACAGGATTCTACGATATTAACAGAATTATGAAAAGTAATTAAATGCCTCAAACTCGAAGTGATTCAATAGTTAATCAGTGATGAATTCTATGTTCTAAGAGCCCTTCTAACATTCCTGCTGCCCTCAGTACGATTTTCTGTGCAAGCAGAGAAAATCTAAAATATCTAGCTCAAAGAGTAACTTTTCCAAACTAGTTTGGAGTGAGGGAAGGAATTGTGTCGGTTTCCGAGAAGCCTCCACAATGAGAAAGGGCAAGTTTTATTGGGGGTGGGTCAAATGACCTTCTGAATGTAACACTTCCATACAGCAGTATCTCCTGGGGAAAAGGAATTCTTTTCTGGTTGGGTGTTATTCGGCTTGTCAATCAAACCTTTTAAGCTTCTTCTTTCGTTAGCTTAGTCACCGCCCTATCACCCCCACCGATAGGAGGCGCTTTCATCGACATCGAAGTTTTTTTTCTGTATATGGCACTCTTAATATGAAAAAGTAACTATCTGTTCCATAGACACAATAAATTTTTCTATCAAAAAAAAATGTCAAAAAAATGAGTAAAACAAAGAAATTATAAATGACTTACCATTTGCTGATGCTCTGGTAAAGCTTTCCATCATCTCTACATTAAAAAACATAAAATGAGTTTTTTTAAACAAAAAATAAAGTGACAATATTAATTTGCAAAAATTAATTACAAAATTTTTGTACAGTAGAAATACATTTCAAATTAACATCAGAAATTTCCATAATTTTTACAGTTTCAGTTATTTTAAATATTTATATTAAAATTATAAATGCTACTTTTTTACAAATTAATTATTGATAACATCAATTGATAATAGGCTAGTAATCAATTATCTTTCCAAAAATTTATGTTTTAAAAATTACAAAAATATAATATAAATTATGATATAGATATCAAAATTATAACAACATGGTTTATTTTAACTATAGATATATTCAAATTTTGTTTGAATATGTTTATAATTAAAATAAATGGCCTTAGCTATTTTAAGTGAGGTAAAATAAATAATAAAGCTGTTATCTTGCAATATCAGCTTTTTGATATAAAGGCACAAAAACTTTTACTATAAACAATTGCAAAAAAAGATTAAAAGAAAGAAGTCATAAATATTTACCTTCTGCTGATCTTCTGGCAAAGCTTCCAATTATCTCTGCATTGAAAAAAAATGAATTTGTTTTTTACTAAGAAAAATAAATCAAAGATAACAAATTTATTAAAATCGATGGGACAACTATTTTACAATGAAAATGTCTCCAAATCAAATAAGTTTTTAACCAAGTTTAACTCTCAAAACAATAACTTTTAAAGAAAGTTTAAATTATTTTAAAAATTACATTGCAATTATAAATGCTTGTATTTTTAGCATATTAATTAATAATATCAAGCAATGATATAGATAATAAGCTAGTAATCAATTGTCCTTCCAGTTGTTGTTATTTCATGCTTAAAAGTACAACAGCCACATCTAGCCAAACTGCAACAAATATGAATAAAAGATAACATTTTAAAAATCAAAATTGAAAAATTGTCTGAAAAATGTAGAATTTAGTACAAAAGAAACTAGAATATACATAGTGAAAGCTGAAAAATTTCAAATTTCAAGATAAAAACCAAAGAACAAATATTTAGAAAGGTTACAATGGGGATGTGCTCCCACCAAGTCAAAACTATATGGTAATGATGCATCAAAAAAACATAATCGATGGTGATTGAAAGAATAAGAAACTATCATAAAAATGATATAATATAGAAAAAGACCTAAACAAATTTCCTGAACCATAATATCAAAAGTGTATTTAGAAGACATTAAAGCTGCTACAACTAGAACATAGATGAATTGAACCAAATTAGTAAAAAAATGTAAGTTAAAAGTTAAATTCAAAAGATAAAAGAGTTTGAATCCATGCCGAGGGTGACCTTTGAAAAAATCTTCAGGCGGATTCATTGTATTTTTCCCCCTTTCGATTTCGAATGTTGTTTGTAACTTAAATCTTTAGTGATTGAAAGAATAGTAATCAATTAAAATATGGATGGCCATAAAATGAAAATTGCATAATGTTAATAAAGGTCACCTTTCACCAAACAAAAGATGTTTATGTGCAACAGGAGTCTAGCTGAAGCAGAGTCAAGTCAATTTAACATCGAATTCATACACCAGAACCTTTTGCCATGATTTTATGTGGAGTTTAATATCATGCAATTTATTTGAGATTTGAAAGTCCCAAATTGACTGCCAGCCATTTGTTTTCTATTAACTCATATATTTGTTGCCACTCCCAATAAGTTTTATATTTCCTGTTTCTTTTGTATCTTATTATAACTTGGAATCTGGCAACCTGTAATTTATGATTATTCCAATGAATTGAGGGTTATCAAATCTTCATACTTCATCCAAGGTATAAAAGGAAATGAAACTATGGATCTGGACATCATAGATGCTAAGCATCTACATAAATGTATTCATTACCATCAGAGTCTTTGTTATCATTTACGTCAACGATTCCAAAAGGAGTACTTAGCAAAACTTATTCGGAATCCCCAGTTATTCTCTAAACAAAAGAACTTGTCATTTGGGGACATTGTTTTCATTGTCTCCGACAATAAAAAACATTTGAACTTGCCTTTGGGGGGGTGTCATAGAACTATTTCAAGGCAAGGACAGAATCGAGCGAGTGGTGAAATTACGTGTGGCCAATGAAGAAATTATTCATCCAATTCAGAGGATTTTCTCTTAGGAAATAAATTCTAATACCCCCAAAACTGTTCCTGAAAACGCTGAAGATGCTTCCGATAGCATGGATGATGCTTATCGTGTGAGCACTACTTCAGGCAAACTTCTCAATTCAGGGCACTCCCTAGGGAACAATTGCAGACTGAGAGAAAGACAAGGTTTGGACGACAAATTATTCCAGTTAAACTATTGGACTTGTGGATTAAATGATTTTAATATCATTTTTACGACTTTAATATCATTTGTTAAATAATTTCAGTGTATTGCAAATTATTGTTACATTTTATTAAGTAAATTCCTTTTTTTTTTTTCATTTTGTATTGCTTTAGGCAAATTTCACCGCAATACAAAAGGTGGGAAGATGTTGCCACTCCCAATAAGTTTTGTATCTCCTGTTTCTTTTGCATCTTATTGTTACCTGGAATCTGGCAACTCGTAATTGATTAGAACAGAATATGTTGTTTAGCTTTAAATAAGATTTGGATAAGTTACGCAAACTCATATCTGATGTAAGGATCATTTGATCAATTAAATACACTTTATCTGTAATTATCCCCATTGATTTATATCATCATCTGTAAATACGCTCATCAGAAATTTGCTGCCCTGTGTTGTTCAAAATAAATGGATATGAAAACGAAAACAGAGTTACGAGACATAACAGTATTAATACATTAAGAACTGCAAAGAAATATGTAAAACATATTCCTTGGCCCGCATGTTTTGGGACAAACTAATCATCCATCTGCAAAAGATTGGAAGCCAAACAAGAGAAATCGAGAGAGCGGTCCTTAATATATTAAGAATTGCAAATATGTATATACAACAAAAATTATTAGATACTAAAATTTGAAAAACATATGATTTATTTACACCATTAATATATTCATATTTCATCCGAATATGTTTATAATTTAAATAAGTTAACTTTAATTATTGTTAAAATATATTATACAGCGTTTTTCCTGTAATATTATGTGTATGTTCTACAGATACAACAAAACTTTTCTATTAAAAAGATTGCAAAAAAAAAAGAGAGAGAAATTATAAATACTTACCTTCAGCTGATCTACTGGCAAAGGTTCCAATTATATCTGCATGGAAAAAAAAAGTTTGTTTTTAAATAGAAAAAAAATCCAAGAGAAAATATTAATTTACTAAAATTGATTGTACAGATGATTAACAATAAAAATATTGTGACGACTTCATATAAGTGACGGCTAGGAATATAATAAGCTAAGTTTCCCATGGGAAAAAATCCCTTTCTAGCAGAAGAATTCACTGATAGTGGACAAATATTTTAAAAGCAAAGGAATGTAGACATCTGGTACTCATGGCGAATTACAGCTGTTGAGCTGAATCCAGATGTGTCTGTGACTTGGGCGGTCTCAACTGCGATGAGCATGTGCTAAAAGATGCTTGCCTTTCAAACCGACAAATGGGGGTTCGGTGGCAGATTGCCCCTTTCTTTCTTCTGGCTCCACCCCAGTCAAGGAGGGAGATAACCATCTGTGGGTTGCTAATCAATGCTTTCCCCTCTCATGCGATTAGGAAGGTAGCTTAAGTCAGAGGATCCAATGAAAGTTGGAAAATATCCTGATTGGTCATTTGTCACTGGAGGCCGACCTACGAGACCCAAATAAAAGGAGACGGAAAAAGATAGAAAAGACAAAGAGAGAAGGAAGTTGACTGACGAAGCAAGCGTTAGCATGGAGCAGGAATTCAGCTTGGAATTCTGTGTGAAATTCTAAGGAGAGAATTTGGAGTATATTGCAGGTAGCCTCGCTACACCTTGCCCTGTAGACAGCCACATGAAGTTCATCTGAACTTACTGAATTGCAGTTGGACCGTCGTGTGTCCCATGCAAAGTGGGAAAGCTCATCAGAGCTTTGGGAGAATTTCAACTAATTAGACAACTTCGTCTTCTGAGCTACTCTGCTAGCGAGTTCATCAACTTACATTTCCGGCAATCCCAATAGGTTAGTCAACGAGAGGATAACCCCGACCCTCAGGCGGAATCTTGCGGGAGTTTTCACGAACTCTGTCTTATCTCTTCACCTCCAGCAGAGATTCCTAGCTAATCTGAAAAATAGCACCCTCCCGAAGTGGAACTCTGGACTGATTCTACTTATGTACTTGTAAAATAATTAATCAAGAAGTTGTGATTGTGATATGTAGTATAGATGGAAATAAATAAATTTTTATTTCGCAAAGACATGAGTTTATTTTCGGCACAACTCAACAGTAGCCCCAGACCAAGATGTTACAATATCTTTTAAATTAAATAGAAATAATAGCAGAAATAGCTATAATTTTTCAACTAACATTATTTTAAATATTCACACAAAATTTATAAAAGCTTGTATTTTTTAACATATTAATTATCAATAACATCAATTGATAATAAGCTACTAATCGGTTGTTTTTCCAGAAATTTATGTATTAAAAATTACAAAAATATATATTATAAATTATTATAGATATTAAAATTTTAAATACATAGTTTATTTTAACCATAGATATATTCAAATATCATATGAATATGTTTATAATTAATATGAATGACCTCAACTATTTTGATTATAGCTAAAATATTTGACAAGGCTATTATTCCACAATGTCAGCTCTATAGTCCATAAACACAACTAACTTTCCAATTTGAAAAATTGCAAAGAGGGGGGAAAAAAGAAATTTCAACTATTTACCTTCAGCTGATCTTCTGGCAAAGCTTCCAATTATTTCTACATTGAAAAAAAAAAAGAGTTTCAGTATAAGCTATAATTAATTGTTCATCCAAAAATTCATGTATTAAAAATGGAAATATTCATATAAAAAACAAATTAGTCAAGTTACTAAAATAAATATATTTATTTTAATTTTTATATAAATTATTACGAGGCATATTCGGAAAGTAAGTACCGTTTCATTATACTGCCGCTGCAGCACTGCGATCGGCGTTCTGCGCATGCGCACTAGTCTTCCTTGTTCACTGACTCTCAACTGACGCCATTTTGGACGCTGTAGGTTGTGTTTCCAGTTCGCTGTGCTTGTTTAAAATGTTTAAGACAATTACTGATCCCGCCGACTGTGAGATTCGTTCTGTTATCCGTTTTTTAAACGCAAAAAATGTGAAACCGGCTGAAATTTACCGTGAAATTAAAGAAGTGTATGGTGAAAACGCGATGAGTGATGGAATGGTGCGGAAGTGGGTTAGAATGTTTAATGAAGGTCGAAAAAATGTTCACGATGAGGCTCGGAGTGGTCGGCGTTCTCTTGTCAATGACGATCTGATACGGAAAGTTGATGAAAAAATCAAAGAGAACAGACGATTCACAATAACGATACTTTCAGACGAATTTCCACAAATTTCACGTACTGTGTTGTACGGAATTGTTGTTGACAAATTAGGCTATCACAAGCTGTGTTCTCGATGGGTTCCGAAAATGCTTACTGATGGTCACAAAACCAAGCGACTTAGCAGTGCTTTGACATTTCTCACACGGTACAGTAATGAGGGTGAGGACTTTTTAAGACAAATTGTGACTGGTGATGAAACTTGGGTTCGTCATTTTACGCCTGAATCCAAACAACAATCAATGGAGTGGAGGCACACACAATCACCAAAAAAACAAAAGTTCAAAACGACAATGCCAGCACAAAAAATCATGTGCACTGTGTTCTGGGATAGGAAAGGGGTTTTGCTCACAGAATTTCTCCCCAGAGGTGAAACAGTTAATGCCGCACGATATTGTGAAACCTTAAAAAAAGTACGGCGAGCAATTCAGAACAAACGCAGAGGAATGCTGAGTAAAGGAATCGTGTTGCTCCATGACAATGCTCGGCCCCATACTGCTGGAGCCACTCAAACACTGATCCAACAGTTTGGTTGGGAGCAGTTTGACCACCCGCCGTACAGCCCGGACTTGGCACCATCTGACTACCACCTGTTTTTGCATTTGAAGCGTGAGTTAGGTGGTAAGCGCTATGGATCCGACGAGGAGGTTAAAGATGTCGTGCAGTCGTGTTTATCATCGTTGGCGGCAAGTTTCTACGAGGAAGGCATAGGAAAACTCGTCACTCGCTACGACAAGTGTTTGAACATTGGTGGAAACTACGTAGAAAAATAGTTTAAGGTTTGGTCTTTCATGTAATAATAAAATTTGTTTGAAAAAAAATGTTTTGTTCTATTTATTAAAAAACGGTACTTACTTTCCGAATATGCCTCGTATTTTCTACATAAATATATTCAGATTTCATCTAAATATGTTTATAATTAAAATAAATCACATCACAGTTCATTATAGTTAAAATATATGACATAGCTTTTATTCTGCAATATTAGCTTTCTGATCAACAATTTTAATTTTTTTTAAATGCAAGCCAAAAGGAAAATGAATAAAGATTTTGTAAATTCTTACCTTCTGCTGATCTTCTTACTGTGTCTACAATTATATCTACAAGAGAGAGAGAGAGAGAACATTAGTTTACTAAAATCAATAGTGAAAACATTTAATAACAGAATTGTTTTTCCAAATAGATGCAACTTTTATAGATTCAAATACTTTAAATACTCATATCGAAATTGTAAGTTCATGTATTTTTCACTTATTAATTATCGACCAGAAATGTTATTCATAATAAGCTGGTAATCAATACCTCTCCTGAAATTCATGTATTAAAAATTGCAAAGAATTAAAAATATATATAATTATCTTTAATTCTTTATGATTAACAATTATTTATCACATTGAATTGTTCATCTTTTTAATGGCAAGAAAAATTATTAATTGTTTATTATGTACACTTGCCAGAAAAATGTCTGCGCAAACAAGCAGTAAGTATTCTTAGATAGAATAAAAGTATATTATGGTGATAATATTAATCTAGTCTTTATTTAAAGTATTTTTTGAATAATTCATTAAATAACATTTTCAGAAATACAGCACACATTGTTTTTAAGTAATAATAATTTAAAGCTGCATAAAAAGTTATCAGAAAAAGTTTGTGTATAAATAGAAATTAAAATTACATTTGTAAACTATTTCCATTCTTTAGCCTTTATTGTTTTGTTGATATGTTAAACCTTGCATACAAGTATTTATATTTGCTAAAAAAAATTTAAATTACATTTTGAAGATTTTTAAAAGATAGTATGTATTTTGTTTGACTTAAAATGAATTCTAAATGAAAGATTTCTCCAGATGAAAGGTGAATGATCTTAAGACTAAAGAAAGAAGGAAAAAATCATTAGTATATTAGCAAGATAATTGAAAGAATAAATTATTCTATCCAAAGTGGGTCAATAATTACAAATCATTGGAATCTGTTATCTCAAAGCCACATAGTGACAATCCATATAAGTCAACTTTAAGAAAAAAAATTATATATACTGAAATCCATACATTTAAAATTTAAATTTGCTGCATCAGAAATAGTAACTTATATTTGAGAAACATTTAAAAAAATTTCTTCGTTATATGGAAAAGACTGACTATCATGCTGTGTAAAGCTGAAATGTGTGGCTACCATGCAATGTAGCTCGTATAAAGCTACACATTTCAGCTATCAATAAGCAAAACCATTATATTTGAATTTTGCCATGAGTATGTAAATAAACCTTCCAAGTTTTGAGGAAAAGTAATAATCTCGGATGAAAGAAATTTTGTATCTTTGATATCAGTGTGCTTAAACTGACATGAAGAAAACAAGGTATGACTTTTGAGAAGCAAAATCTTGTACCTATAATTAAATATGGCGAGGTGGAATAATGATTTGGGGAATGCATGACAGCAAATTGTGAAGGTTGATTAACTTTTAAATTCTCCACATTAGATCTTATGGAATGTCTGAATATATTAAAAGAGATTATGAAATAGAGTGCATAAGATTTGAACTTAGTGACAACATTTGTTTTTAACAAAACACTGATCCAAAACAAACTACCCACAACTATTTCAATACTATAAAACTCTGGCTGCTGTGTAGTATCAAAATCATTATCTACACACTTATCCACAATCATTAAACTTAAATCCTAGGGACATTTATTACCTTATTGGAACATAAGATTAAATAACATATCAAAAGATATGCTGAAAAGAGTGATTTATGGTGGAACAGAAAATTATTTCATCTGAGGAATCCACTAGGCTAGTTCAGTTTATACCTAAATGATTGACTGAAGTTCTTAGATATAAAGGCTATCTAACCAGATATTAAAATTTAATTGACAGACCATGGAAGCTAATTTTTGAAGACTTTTTTTTACTTTTGTACACAAACTTTTTATGATAATGTGTAATTTTAAATTATTATTATTACTTTAAAACAATATGCCTTATATTACTGAAATTGTTATTGATGCAAAATGAACTGTTCTAAAAAACATAAACATCTTTAAAATAAATTAAATTAATATTGTCGCTATAACACATTTTAATTCTTTCTAGAATGTCTACTGCACCTTTGTATGCAAACGTTTTATTGCAGGTCTATGTTAAAATTATTTATTGGATTTCATTTGATAATTATACTTGAGCATATTTAGGTAATTTCATAATTGATGTTATTTTACTTTTTAATTAATATTATAAATAGAAAATACTATTTAATACATTAATTGTCACACTGAATGACTTCTAATATAATTTATTTGGATCTGCTGGTCACTGGTGCTGGTTGATAATTAAGTCAAATTTTTCTGTCACATTAACATATCAAAATATACCTTTAAACACTTAAATGAGCATCACAGGGATACTTGATTTTAATACTTCTTTTAGAATACCACAAAATGCAATATAACAGATAAAAAAATATCTAAAAATATGATTTTGCATTATTTCCTAATATAATATTTTAAATATAATATTAAATTAATACTATAATGTATGAATATTGCTAATATGTTGTTCAATAAAATTTATAAATAAATATTAATTTATTATATTTAGGATGTTACTGTTTTTAGTACATCAAAAATATCAAAATATTTAACACAAATACTTACGATCAACACTATTATCAATAACATTTTCTTTATTTCCATCACTATCATCTTCTTCTGCATCAGCATATTGCTCATCATCATCGTCGGCATATTGCTCATCATCATCTGCATATTGCTCATCATCATCTGCATATTGCTCATCATCATCATCAGTATATTCTTCTTCATCATCTCCATCAGTATATTCTTCTTCTCCATCATCATCTTCTCTAACTTCATACTCTACATCATCATCTTCACCATCGTCATCCCCATTATCATCGTCATCCCTATCATCACCTTCTCCATCGTCATCTACTCCATCGTCATCATCTCCATCAACAAAGTCTTCTTCTACTTCTCCATCACGAATTTCATGGACATTATAATCCTCATAATCACTACTGCTTTCATCATCCGTACCACACCCAGGAAGACCACGTCTAGCAATACCATTCCTACTAACATGATTCCTATCATTAATATCATTCCCAAAAATATCATTTCTTTCAAAATCGATCCCCTCATTCATTGCACCAGCATTCATAGTTATACGACTCAAAGCAACATGATTCAGAGCCATACGATTCAAAACAATACGATTCATAGCTATACGATTCATAATCATACGATTCATGGAAATGCGATTCAAGGCAACACGATTCCCATCACTTTGATCCATAATAATGCTATTCAAAGCAGAACTATTCATAGCAAGTTCATTTTGAATAACACCATTCACCCTACGTTGTATGGCAAAAAGAGTCTGATCAACATTATTCTCAGCAGCAGAAGCAGCAGCAGTAGCCTGTCCAGCAAAACCATTCACAGCAATATCACCTTCAGCACCATTTGCAGCAATTCCATTTTGAACATTACTCTTATTGATATCGTTCTCATCATCATTATCCCTTCTGCCACCAATATTCCAATCAAAACTTTAAAAAAAGAAAAAAAATATGTACTTTATTACAATGATGTTAAAAAATTTCAAAAAATAATAACTAATACACAGAATATATCTTATTCTTATGAAGAAAAAAACTAAATAAAATGAATATTTCAAAAGGAATTTATGTATTTAAAGTTAAAAGCAATTATTTTTTAATTGTTGAAATATTGAAAGTAGCATCTAATAGAAAACTCCACATTATATGTGTGCCCTAACTAATTTGTTACTTCTATTATCATGAAATGTGGCAAATAGGCAGTCAATGATAACTCAATGCACTTTATAGTACAACTTTTAAAATTTCTTGTAGAAAACCGTTATTTAATATTTTGTATTGTTTTAGATGATTCTCAATATTCATTAAAATACAGTACTGTTTTCTAATGGGTATTAAGAGCAGAAAATCAATGAAATATTTAAGAGAACAGAAGAGACATTCTAAAGAATTTGGTGTAAGGGAGTGAAAGAAGAACCACTCACATCTTTCAAAATCTCCAACTCAATGCACTCTTGTGCAGAACTCAGTAAGAATATCACAACTAGTGTGGCAAAAAGTGCTAAAAAAACCCTTGCCAAATCGGTAGTCGATTTTTCACAATAATTATTTATTTAGACTTTTGATGTAATTTACTGAATTTTGAGAAATATTCAAAAATTAGATATGTTTCCTAATAATTTCTAAGAATTGAAACTAAATTTTTACATTCTTTACATAAAATTCTAAAAATAATTATCTTTTCACATTTTGAGTTTATTTTAACATTTTCTCTAATTTAAATAAAAAAGATTGCAATATTCCTTATCATTACTTTTTAATTAATTGTTTTCCTAAAAATTAAATGAATGAAAAAAAAATTATTAGCCGATTCAAAACAGAAATGCTGAGCTGTGGAGTAAAAATTGTACTTCATTCATTTGGGAAAAAAGAGAAAAAAAAAAACCAAATTAAGATATCAATGATATTGTGTTTTTTATATAATTTAAATTTTGATTGCATCATTTACAACAAACTATCTATTTCATTGCCTTTATCTATTGCTTCATGTCCTTTTTGGTTTTACGTTGTTTCGATATTTCTCAGGAGTCCATCATATGATGCATAAGCCCATAAAATCAATTTGAATCAAAAAAATTTCCATAGTTTTATTTTATATTATTGTGGTTATGATTTTGTTGGATTTCATTATATTATTGATAATGTTGTATTGGTTCTGTTAATTCTGATTTAAAATCTCAAAACTTTTAGTGCATTATAATTACTAAAACATTTAATAAGAATTTAAATATAAACAGTTTATGATGTTTAACTCTGCAAATATTATATTAATTCATTAAAACAGAAAAATATCTTAAAAATCTTTTACAAATCCCTTTACGATGAAAAAAGATTACTCAATGACCTACATGATATAACAATTTGTATGATAAAAAAAATTCTGTTCATTTTATAAAGACTTTTACTATTAAGTTATTATAAAAGGTTTTTAAGATTCAGAATAAGTTTTTTTGTGAGAACAAAAAAGAGAAATTGTTCAGATAATATCAGTTCCTGAGAATGATTCAAAGCAAATGACTGGTTTATTTCCACAAGCTGAAAATATTCAAGATATCCCTTCCCACTTTTTTAATACTTCTTAATTGAACATGGCCTATTACAAAAATAAAATATTAACAATTACTAATTTTTAATTCTGTAAGAAACAATACAAAAAAATACAAATTGCAAATAGTTGCAAAAGTAGTCGATTTATATTTCTATAAAGATTATCTAGAAATCAAAAAAAAAAGTCAATTATATTGGAAAACTGCAACATGAATACTTCAAAAGTTACTTTATAAAAAAGAACTAATCTTGGATGATCAAGAAAGAATTAATTTTTTTAATTGATTAAATAAAAAAGCTTCCAAGTATTATATTATTACAGTAAGTGTTTTAAATCTATTCCTATATGTATCACTATTAAATCCATTACTCAGTTAAAAGTAGATTTAAAGAATTCAAATATTAATTTTTTTTAAATTAAGAAATTTAATTTTATATTAAAAGGTTGCAAAATAAATTCTGAAAACATTAAAAATAATATTTTTATATACAATAAACTGTTATGGAATTATTATGAGTTACTTTAAAGAATATGAAGATTTTAAGAATTTCAGTCAATCTTGAAAATGTTGCATATCTTATGGCAATTAAAATTACTCAAATAGAAATAAAGTTATCAAATAATGTAAGCCCACAACTTACGAGTTGTTCTCGTTGATCCTTCTGCATGCATTCATATGTCTCACCAAAGTATTTGAAGCCTTCCTCTGACAACAGAATGGACAAGTTGACATTGGTATCTCATTGCTAAGATCATTGAAAAATATATCCCTATCCTCTTCTGGCATAACCATACTCCTGTGACGTTCTAAGAGAAGAAGAAAAAGTAAGTCAAAAAGTTATTTAAGAAGAAGAAAAAGAAAAATAATTAAAAAAAGAAGAAAAAATAGATCTCTGCGATAGATTGACCATGAAGATGATAAAATTCAATTCTGAAAACAAACAGAAATTTTTCTTTTGTGTGGCAATGTCTGTACTTGATAATTAATATTTGAAATTTAAAAATATTTGGTCAAAAAGCCATTAACATTAAGTTTGCTGTAAAAATTCAATTGAAATTATGTGTGTATAAAACAGTAAATGCTTTTATTCATTAGTAAATCTATTTACTAATTTTTTCAATATTTAGTAAACTAAAAATTCTTTATTTCTTAGCTTTTTAATTCCTGTGTGATTGGTAGCTGAAGTGGCATACTGTAATGGCATACAGAGCGGTTTGGAAAATAACAGGAGGGATGTATTTTCCTTACTCTGTATTAGTGAACTCTTTCATTCTCTGTCCCAGCTCAACTGACAGTGTAAAGTCTATACTGGCAGGCAGTTTTCATTTCAAATGGCATTCAAGATATATCACTAGTTACTACCACGAATGGCATTGATTTACATCCCACATTCCTTGTTTGTAAGAGAAAATGACAAGCCAGTATAGAATTAACATGGCCTATTGGACTAAGTTAATAGTAAAAAGGTTATATAAAGTTGTGTGTTTTATCATGTAAAAATAATGAATATTAAATATTATACAATAAGTATGTAATTTATATTATTAATAATAATTTGATAATTTTATATATGATTTAAATAAACTTGCAGATACAGTTAAAACAGCAAAATTTTAGTAAAAGGCATTGTGATTTTAAAATAAATTTTTCTGGACACAAGATGAAAACTTTAAAATAAAATTATTCTTGAAAAACCATTCAAAGGACAGTTCAATTAGTATGTATACATCGATAATTTGAAAAATGTCCTAATCCTACAAGCACTCAAAACATCCTTTTATTTATTTATTTATTTTGTTCTTAAGTAGATAATCCAAGTAAAACTTATATATAATAAAAATTCTATGGGAAATTTTTTAAAATAATATTCTAGAAATTTTTATTAAAAATAAAAAAATGTAATTTAATCAAGATCAGTTCACGTAAATTTGCAAATCTTAAAAATCATTAAATAAAAATAAATAGGTATTTAGAAGATTCAAACAATGAAATGAAGAAAACGTGTTGAATTCATACTTATAGTTGAGAGATCTGAATTGAATCTGAGTTCAAAAATGATAGTAATAAGTAGATTTAACTAAATTTCACACATAAGATAATAAAATGTTGAATTTAAATTCTATTTCATTATATCACACACAAAAGATAATCCTACAGAAAGAAATATTATAAAAGGAGTTATGCTTACGTGATTCCAGTTCACTTTTTGGGGACAAAGCAAGGACACAAAGAAAAGGAAAATATAAAAACATTAGTTACAAAATTCAGAAAATATACAAATAGTATAACATGCTTTAATAACATGCTTTTTTTTAAAAAAAGCACGTCTTGTTAAAGTTATTACAATCTTTTAAAAAATATAGATTTCTAAAAATGTTTTCAGAAAAGTTTAATTTAAAAAAAAAAGGAATTCAGAATAAAATCTTAATTTAAACAGCTCAACTGGATAAAATAAAGCATCTAAAACCTATAGTATATCCAAGAACAATAAATTTAGCAAATCATTCCAGTCTGTCAGCTTAGATATTCATGTATCAATTCCTAACATTATATATATGTATGCTTCTCAAAAATTAAATTTATAAGCAAGTCTATATTTTTTTTTATCAAAACAGTAATCTACTCAATGCATAAGTCATTTGCATTATATAATACTTACTTAACAACATAGTCATGAATTGGAAAATAGCCAAGTTTCAAAGCTCGATGGCTTTCAAAGCATATACTCTCTATCATAAAGTCCATAATCTCGTCCAGAATATTTTCGAAAGCCTTCTAAAAATGAAAGAGAAAAAGAAATAAAGAAAACAATATTCAGTTAATAATCCATACTTATGATAAAGATCAATGTGTGTATTGACGCACTATAAGCCAGACCATTTAACCTACAACTACCAAATTTGGCACATGTATATTTTGGGGGCCACGAATGTGCACCTCGGAGCTCTTTATTTGAATTTTTAACTAAATTTTAATTAAATAAAAATTAAGCAAAATTTCAATATTTTTTCGCTTTAGCGTCCGAAAATATTACAGTACAAAATTAATTTTTGCATCAGGTTATAGCCTAAAGAATTATCTTTTCAATAATATTGATGTCTTGACTTATTAGATTTATATGTTTCATGAATTTTTAAAATTATAATTTATTCGTATTTTAAACAATTTATTTCGTATAAAACTAAAAATAAAATTTTATCTCCCCGAGCATCTAAAAAAAAACTTTATATGTGTTGCCATCATATTTACAAAAGCTCAAATTTTAAAAAATTATATAATTACTACCGCAAATAAAACCTAGAAAAATGTAATTTTCAGCAAGTGATTATATGAAATGAAATAAATAGAAAATGAGATATTTTTTAAAACAATAAATGGAAGACAAAGTTTTTTATGATTGTTTGCAATATCAAAATTACTAATTCAATGAAGCAATTAAAACAAATAAAAATACAAAATAAAAATAAAGTTTAACTTGCTCACGAATGTTGTGCTTCAATATTGTAAAAATTATAATTTATTAACATGTTATTATCATTTTGAGAAAAACTCAAATTAAAAATAAATAAATAAACTATCCTTCCAAATGAAACATATAAAGATATGATTTTCAACACATGTCTGTATGAAAAGAAATAAGAAACATGATATTTTTGAAAAAGTAAATGTAAGAAAACATTTTCTATGATATTTTTTTGATAGTTTGCAATACCAAAATTACTAATTCAATGAAACAAAATAAATAAAAATACAAAATGAAGTTTAACTTGCTCAAGCCCGTTATTCTTCAAAGGGGGAAAAAATTAGCTTTCATTAACATGTTATCATTCTCAGAAATTCAAATTAAAAATAAATCAATCAACTATCATTTCAAATTAAGCATACAAAATTCAAATTTTCAGCAGGTTCAGCATGAAATGAAAGAAATATGAAACATCATATTTATGAAAAGTAAATGCTTGGAAACATTTTCTATGATCTTTTATAATACATAAATTATTAATTCAATTAAACAGTTTTATTTAAGGAAAATATAGCTCAATATCTACAAGACATTTATAATCAGAGCCCAATGGGTAATTTGTAAATATTTTATAATAGACATACATTGCTTAACAAATGGTCTAAGTGAAATGTATGGTTATATATTTTTAAATTTGAGGCAAAAAATGCTGATGGATGATGACTTTTAAATTTTTGCATATATCACCCGCCCTGTGAATCATATTTAACAAAATATTCTGGAGACATTAAAAGCTTAAATAAAAAAAGAAGTTGCACTCCAATAAACTAAATCAATCATTAGAGCTGACCGATTTATGAAAATTTCAATATCATGATTCAATACAAAATGGTGATTTTAGATCACTTTATCCACTGTCTCAAAGAAGTCAATAAGGGTTTCCCGAGAGTAATTGGCCTAGGTTATGAAAAAAATGATTGTTCTAATATTGCATTATTCAGAAGTGAATAAATCGACAAAATTTGATTGCAGAAGATAGAAATGTTTATTTATTTATTTAGAAGTTGAAATATTAAAGAATGTTTTACAGAATAAGAATATAAGAAGAAAGGACTGTCTAGTATTTAAACAACATAATTTTTTTAAGTACATTTATAAACCATATTATATATATATATTGTTGCGAGCATTTATAAACCTTTAATAATAGTGTTAAAAACTGAATTTCTTAAATGAATCCATGAAATGTTTGCTGAATAATTCTTTTTGAGATATTATAAACTATGAAAATTTATAATATGTCAACTCCCATAGTGAGCATAAAACTTCTATGTTGGAATACTCTTCTTCAGTTCCCAATTTTATTTAAAGACATGCTTGGATTGAGTAAAAAGGTCTTTATATTAATTTCAGTATCATCATTTCTACTTTAATTAAAAACTGAATTTTACGGGCACAGGTAGAAAATTAGAGAGTGCAGAATTCAAAGATAAGGACTGCTTAAGGCCTACATAATAGCATAAATGAATAAGTTGAAACGACTATCATAATTTGAAGCTGAAAAATATTTTGCTAAAAAAATCTATAATGAGACCAAGTTATATATAAAAAAATTAAACCTTTTAGCAAGCATTAATACTGGCAAACCAGCTGCTCGCCAAAGACGGATAGTCATTTCATAAAAATATTATAAACCTTTAGAAACTACAAAATAGTCTCTTTTAAGATTTTATACAATTATATATAATAAATTATGTCATAAATTATTTGAATTCTGATACTTAAACTTTATTGAATTTAAATATTCAACATTACTTAGCTTTCACAATCAACTTGTTGTGAAAGGCGACCCTTATTTTAGAGATATTGGTTACATTGGTTAAATTGTTCAGATAAAACTGTATACCCATGATACTATAAAATTACCAAGCATTAAAGATGAATTACTTTAACTGCCTGGTGTATACTCTCCTCATGGTATACATGAAACTTTCTAATGGTAAGTAATCCCACGACATCATGGCCATAAAAAATGTAGAAGCATGGCTCATATATCTTATAAATTTTACAATGTTAACTCTTTTTTATTCATTTCTTAAACTATACAGATATTAAGCAAAATCCTTTGTCTTTAACTTTTAACAATGCAAAAAAAAAACCCCATGTAATCAGTAGATGAAATAATAAAAATAGCCTGGACTTCAGAGCAACAATGCTGTATTAATGGAATAGGTTATAATTGGAAATAAGGCAAAAAAGATATTTTTAAAAATTGTAAAAATTCAATGAAAGAAACAATGAAAAAGAGCTTAAACTTCAGTGTAAAAATAATATATTACTGGTATGCACTATTATTAAAAATATTTTTAAACATTTAATACTTAAACATGAGTAAAAATTTGTACAACTATTTAATTAGTATCCTTAAAGGCAATTATTTAAATTTCAAAATGAGTAAAATATATACCTATATGATAATATTTTCTGAAGTTATCACAGAAAAATACCTAATTTTACTTTTAATCATTAAAATTTTTTAAAAAAAAACTTTTCCCAAGTTCATATTTACAGACTCTAACATACATATAACTTTGCATTTAAATGGGCTGGGCTGTAAAGTGCACACATACAAATTTATTTTTATTAATCTTAGTAATTAAAAAACATTCATCGATTTTCAATACTTAAAAGATTATTATAAATCAAAGACTAAAAATTGTACTCAATATGTTATAAAAAAAAATTCCAAGAACTACTTTTCACATTTAAATATCCACTAAGTAGTACTTTAAATACCGAAAAAGGAAAGGTTCTGATAATCCTTAAAATAGCCTTAAAAAATGAAGAATAGAGGTCACTAATATAATATCTCTACAAGTTGGCAAAAACAACTTTTTTATATTTTTTTATTCCCCTAAGATTTTAAATTACGATAATTTCAAATTTATGCCTTTTAATCAGTTTTGTCACTTTATCAACGTAAAGGAGTCTTTCAAATGTTCTAAATCGTCAAATAATTTTGTTGAAAAGAATCGAATGGCACTAACAAACACTTCATAATTTTAATAGTACTAAAATTGGAATCAAATTTAATGATTTCTCATTATAAAAGTTTTACAAGATTCAAGAAAATGCTACACACTTTGGCAAAGATTCACAAGAATAAAATATTAAACTAAAGTTATGAAAACTCCTATAAACCAATGACAGATAGCTACAGTGGCATTTATTATGAATAAACATAAAATATTCATAAATAAAGTCTTAATATTTATTGTTATAATAAAGTCATATTATTTTTAAAAATTCTGCTCGGTGCCTTCAACAGATGCCAACTGGGTCTGAAAAATAAAAGAATACTTATCGGTAAAAAAAATCATTATTATATTGCGAAAAGTGGTAACCGTAACTAACCCATAGAAATGTTTGTTTACTTTGTCCGCCATCTTTATTGGCGACTTGGCATCCTTGGCGCGGCAAAGGGCACACTAAACGTAACTTTTACCTTTATTTTTTATTTGAATTTTTCTCAAAATGATAACATACTAATAAAAGGTAATTTTTCAACCCATTGAAGTACAACAGGCTTGAGCAAATTAAAACTTATTTTTATTTATTATATTTCATTGAATTAGTAATTTTGGTATTGCAAACGATCATAAAAAACTTTGTCTTGCATTTCTTATTTAAAAAAACATCAATTTCTTATTTAGTTCATTTCATATAATCACTTCCTTAAAATTACATTTTTCTAGGTTTTATTTGCAATAACAATTCATTTTTTTAGAGCATTTGTAAATGTGATGGCAAAACATTACAAAAAGCTAATTTTTTGAGCAACAAAATTTTATATTTTATAGGAAATAAAATGTTGAAAAATGAGTTAAAATTAAATTTTAAAAAATTTATTAAAAATAGAAATTTAATTTATAGGTCAAAACATAAGTATCATTGATAAGATAATTTTTTGAGCTTTAATGAAAAAATAAATGTTGTGGTAATATTTTCAGAAGTTTTTGTGAAAAATACCAAAATTTTGTTTAATTTTTAACTAAAAATTTCAAAAAAGGGTTCCAAGGTGCATATTCCCGGCTT
This sequence comes from Argiope argentata, assembly GCA_026289955.1. NCBI lineage: Eukaryota > Metazoa > Arthropoda > Arachnida > Araneae > Araneidae > Argiope > Argiope argentata. Next base: position 333,797 of record JAOUZG010036556.1, on the reverse strand, counting down.
CCAAGAGTACAAGCAGAACTTTGATAGCTGTTGGCAGAACGGCCTGGCCTGTAAAGCGCCAATACACACATATTGAGCTTTATTATTATAGATAAATATAAGACATATAGATAGGGTACTTTTTGTTAGTCGGGCGGCAGCAAAAAATTACTAAATAATGTAAAATTCTGCCAAATTTCTATGGCAATTTTTCATTGGAGCCAAACGAACAGGAAAGGACTATAGCTATACTCATAAATGTTTCCAGGTAATACAGAATAGGAATAAATATTGATATTGTTTTAGTGATTTAATTTCTGAGCATAGTTATCAAAATTTATAAAGGAAAAAAAATCCACAAAAATTGGTGCCAAATATATTTTTTCAATATTAAAAAAATAGAATAATTTATAAATGCTTTCTTATTTTTAAAAATACATAAATGTGCTAACAGTTAAAAAAGAAAATTAAAACTAACTTTTTAAATTTTTTTAGACTATTTATTGATCAAGGGTGAAGGATTGTCTATTCATAGATGAAAACATTGTATAAACTGTTTAAACCGATACTTGTTTTCTTTGCAAATTAAAATCGTTCATATTCATATTGGGTTGCAATGCTAATTTAGTTTTGATACTATTTTGGTGAGTGTGTTATTTCACTGTTAATTAATAAGTACCTTTTTCTGTTACCACTGAATAATTCTTATTCTAAATTAAATATATATATATTTTAGTTATTAAGATATAAAGAAAATGAAATGCTGTATTTAAGACTTAGAGACTTAGGTTCATTGAAAACAAATGCACCATTCATCAAAGACAAAATAAAATTGTCTCAAATTTAAGAAGATGACTGCTCAAAAACTCAGTTCAAGACTATTGCAGTATGCCCCTTCTTATCTTCTCATACACAATATATAAATCAAAAAGCATTTGGATTGTCAAAAGATTAGGAATTTTATATTTAAAGCTCATCCTAACTCTAAAAATACATTTTTAGAATTGTGTCAATTTTTCTTTGAATTAGACAATTGAAATTTGTTATGTGGACTTAGCATCAATTTTGCATACTAGCAACAAATTTATTTAGAAGATATTCATTGTATAACTGCTCAAGTAAAAAAAATAACTATATATATATATATATAACTTGAATAAATAGATCAACAAATATATATATATAACTATATATATATATTTGTTGATCTATTTATTCATGTAAAAACTATAAGTAAAAAACTAATAAATAAAAATTACTAAAATTGTAGATTTGCATCAAATTTCAGTTTCAATAAAATAAAAAGATGACAAAATTATGTAACTGGTTTCCTGATTTATATTAGTAAACACGAAATAATTACAACTGAGATCTTAACTTCTAAACTCTCTCGTAGGTATAGAGGGAAAGGAAATTAACCAGAACTCACTACAAAGAAATATTTACTTATATATGACTGGAGAGCAATTATCTATGTAATACCTCACTTATTTTTTAATCACATTTGTAAAATTGACTAACCTTAGTAATGTAATACATCTTACCATGTTACTACAATTTTAATCTCATCTATTTTATGATCGAAAGGAAAGCTCTCCTGGCCTATAAATTTCTGATACAAACAGATGGGTAATAACAATGGAATATTATTGTTTCACAAGTTCCTTTATAAATCCGCTTGCAATATAAAATTGCTTTTTTTAATGTAATTGTATTTCCATAATGCCTTTGATGCATGGAATAAAATACAAAATCTAATTATTTTATTGAAAATTAACAGTTAGTGCAGTTACAACACTGAATTTTGAAATATCTAAATGCAGGGCATTATCTGTAAAATGTTATCAAAAATGCAATACATTAATAAAAGTATTTCTTCACTATTAACCTAATTATATTAAATTATTTAAATTTTTGTACATCATATGGATATTTT
>JAOUZG010036556.1:260072-273010 GCA_026289955.1 Argiope argentata | reverse complement strand
TATATATATATATATATATATATATATATATATAATATGTATATATATAATATGTAAACATTTTTATTTGTTGTAAGCAGAAGGTGGTTTTAAAAACATACATATGACACTGAATTTTTAAGTTCGTTTTACTCCATTATATTAAGCCGACATTGTTTACAAGAACACGGTCAAGGCGCGTCCGCTCACAGCGCGGCAGAAAAGCAGAAGCGTAAAGAAGGGAGGGAAATCATTATCCCTAGTCTTAAATATCTTAAGATTTTGATGGGGAAAATATTTTTTCATTGTGCCTATATACAATGAAATTTTGATGGGGATTTCGACGACATGCGCTTAATCAGGCAATGGAAACACAGGGATCTTTTTAAAGGAATGTGCTTGGCTTGACAATTTTCATCCTCTCACACGGAGCGTAGGAAATACACGGCTTTTAGCTTATTCAGCTATGTTACACAGCTTCTATTGAATTAATTAACTAGAGCAAGTGGAATGGATCAGAAAATAAAAGAATATTTTTCGGATGGAGTTACATCGGCTAACCTAAATTGAAAGTTAGTAAATTAATTTGGATTAAAATTAAGAGTTTAAAATATAAAAGAATTTTTTTGCTTCGTTCTTATTTAGAATCCAGGTATGTTCCATGTACGATAGGTGCTATTGCTAATGATTCTAACTTTTTCGACATATTTTATGAGTTTTTTATTATAAAATATTGTTAATAATATTGCTTATTGTGGGCTAATTCTGATATATTGCCATCTTTTTTTTATTTCACCCTCGCGAAAGTTATTTAATTTCTTTGGATAAAATGTCTTGTAATGACTTTTATTGTCTTAAAAATAACTCAGAATCAGACCTGTCCTTCTTTTTGACCTTAATAAAATATTAACTATTCAATATCATACCACCAAGTTCGGAGAGAGATTGTTTTATACCTCATTCTAACCCGAGCTGAATTTATTACCTCGTTTTCGTGTTAGTTCGTGAAATTTTTATCCTCCTCTCATGCCATCTAAATTATGCTGGCAAATTAATGTTTGATTGTTTTACATTTTCGTATACGAAAGGAAAGGATTGTAATAGTAAAAATAAATAAGCCTGGTAGAAATTTTGATTAACTTCATCCTTTCAGGCTAATTTTTGGTATAGCTTGTATGTATATAACGTGAGCGTAATAATTCAAAAATTCAACTCAGTATATTTATACGACTTGACATGCGGTTTTAATACCGAAATTTTAGATTAGTTTCAAATCTTTTCCTAGTTTAATTTTCCAACGAAAGGAAAGTTAAGATACATACTGCATTCTTTTCTTTATGCCACAAAAGTGTACCATAATATGGAAATATAAGAGAAGACATTCGTATATTACTTAATATGAGAACTCTTTAAATCGGGCTTTTTAAAACTACTATTTTTGAACTACTGTAACATGCATTAGCAAACCAACTGGAATGATCTCCCTTTAACTATTTCGCATACTTTTTAATAAGCCTTGGTGGTATAAAGCCTAAGATGGCCTTGGATGGTATTGGCTTACAATAGCTACGAAATGCTAATCTTTGTCGTGAATTCGTCATTTTTATTTGATCAGTCCTGTGACCTTTGGCGAGTTTTTTGGCCGTTAATCCCTGACAAGCAATTTGTGTTTTTAGGCACATTTTCCCTATCCAATTGAAACAAAAATCTGCCACAAAACTGTACTTGTAAGCAGAAAAATCGCGTACCAAATTTAATATATTGAAGTCTTTGCATTTACATGTTTATGAAAGTACTGACCGATAGACATTCAATCCATAATTGGTTTTGGGTCAGAATTTGGTAAGTATTTACTCTGTAGCTGTTAAGCCTGTGTACCAAATTTTATCTATCTGGCTTTCTTCGTTTTGTAGTTATCGTGTTAACCTAAATTTTGACATCCGGACAGAAAGACTTCTACACAAAGTTTTATAGAAATTTATAATTTTAGTGTAGAATTAATACCAAATTGCACCCGTCTAGCATTTTTGCCTTATCTTTTTCAGACAGGCATTTTCCAAAAGTGTGTTTTTCGAATTCAGGAAAGTTTAAAACGTGGAGATTCGTGAGAAACTGGAGTTTGAATTTTTTTGACGTTTCAATACTTTCTCTGTACTACGTTTATAAGAAAGTAAGAAAAAGGTGTTTCATATGTATAGTTGAAATTTTGTGTTAATGATAGTTTATTGCATTGAAATTTGCTAATGCCCTGTTATTGTTAAACATACAAGCCTTTTCTCTATGTTCTACTTTTTTCTATTTTCATTCACATAATGTCTCTTAAAGCAGTAAGTTATTTTTCTAATGCTAAAGATATTTCCTTTAATGCCTGCAGATTATTTCTGTTTCTCGTCTTTTATTTTCTATCCCTGCGTGATACAACATTCTAAATTGGCGGTTACTCCTGTTCGAGTACTCCGTTTGTCTTAAAAGTGGTGCATTTTCTTCTCAGCACATCGATCATTTCAATGTTACATCGATAGCCTTTATTCTTTCTTCTTTTTTTTATGAGATGTTAGGTTTTCTTTTTTATGACCGGCAACAAATGCATTGTCGGAATCGTCCCAGATGCAACTATAACTTCACGATGTCTAGGCAGTGATTTTTATGAAATTGCCTGTAGACATTTGGCAACAATGCCTCTCTGACTTTTATGTCTGCTGCCTATCGTCGCCGAGGTAATACTTTACTTACGGCGCTGTATTTAGTGCCTTGTTGACGCTGTACGCTAAAACTTCGTGTAATTTTTACTAATTTCCTCATCCCGATTTATTACCTGCGGAATCAGGACTTCCTTTTTGAAGGTCCGTCATGCGCGACTGTCGACTGTGAACTCGAAGGCGCTCAATCTGGTTGAAATGTATATGTATTTGGAAGAAGCGTAGATCGTGCCGCATGGCGATGTGGTGATTTCATTTCGTGAAAACGAAAGAATTATGAGCTTTCTTTGTTCTCCAGACAAGAAAGCTTGATTCCTTTCTTTATTTTTGAAGAAAAAAAAATATTAATAATGAAGTAAGAATTTCTTTGTGCGTTACAGTATGAGAAGGTGGATTTCAGAATCTGTAAATTTGCTTTTTCAGAATGCGGGGTGCGTTATTTCCGCATGCGAATTCGAAATTTATTGTTTATACCTTTCTTGTTTCTGTTTTCTTCCAGCGTTTCGTCTCTGATAGAATAGTTTTGGTGTATATTTTTCTTTCATTCCGAATCTTACTTAAAGGAATTTTACTTTTAAATCAGAATGAAATAGTTACGTTAGACTTTTACGTTAATTATATATAACTTAACAAACATAGAGATCTTAAAATATTTGTAATGTTTGCATTGTAAAATTTATAGAGATTCCTGTTTTGTCTGTATGAAGTATGAATTCGTTTCTCCGTATTATTCCTATCTTAACGTATCTTTTAAACTTTTTGCCAAGCACTTTCCTATATAGAGGGTCATAGTAATGATTCAAAGAACATGAAATTTGAAATTGTTAGATTTTGTATATTTTTATCATGTCAGAACATGTTCTTTTTGGGATGAGTTTTTTGGCGTCAACAAAAAACTGTAGGCGAAAAATAAAAATTTTATTATCTGCACCAGCATCTCAAAAAATCAACTTTTAATAAAGCGTTGCCTTAGCATTTACTAGAGCTCTGATTTTTTTTTTTTTTTTTTTTTAAGTTCCTACAGCAAATGAAACCCAGAAAAATGTCATTTTGAGCGCTGGATTATATGAAATGAAATAAATAAGAAATAGGATAATTATTTAAACAATCAATGCGAGACAAAGTTTTTCGGATCGTTTGCAATACTAAAGTGACTCATTCAACGAAACGATTAAAATGAATAAAAATATCATTTAACTTGCACGAGCACGTGGTGCTTGACCATTCAAGAAGTTATGTTCTGACATGATACATTGAAATATGCATAGCAGATTTCATTTTATTCTTTATTTTAAGGTGATTTTTCGTACGCGTTTGGTCTTAGCATCGTTTAATAATTTAAGTGGGAGTTGAGGTTTTGTAATCAGTTTAATGTCGGCTAAAACAAACAATTGTTATGCTTATAGAATACGTTTTGAACGTCTAACAATTTCTCGGATTCTGAGAGATTTATAATGTTCAATTAATTCGATAATTTTTAAGGCACAAAATTCCATAATTCCCGGGGAAAAAATTATATAATACCAAAAACATTTACATTTCTGGCAAATTAATAAACAAACAAACAAGACCGCCGATTTTTCATGGTGTTTTAATTGATTTCTTTTTGAACTCAAAAATTCACTTAATGGATCCATGGCACATAACGGGAGAAAATGTACCTTCTTTTTCGGATTCTTATTGGCTTAGCCTTCCATCTGTCTTTCCATCTTGGTCTGGCAAGGAGTTCATTGAGAATAAATGTTCTGGAATTATGAAAATAGTTTTAAACAATTTGAATTCTATTAGCTCCATTTACAGTACTCTTTATATCTGTTTTCCCCTCTTTCGTTTTTTTTTTTTTTTTTTTTTTCAATTATATTTCGATTTCAGTCATCTGCAAATCGGAGCATATATTATTATTTCGAAGAGAAATGAATGACCACATTTGATTCCCCCCCCCCCTATGATTTCGTTTAAATAACCATTTAAATTTGTTATTGTGGTTTTGATTTCTGACTGTTAACTTTTCACGGATTATCAGTATTTCATATTTTTAAATTTAGAAAATGAATTTTGTGTACTTAATAAAGAATGAACTTAGTGTATATATAAAAAACGAAAAACTTTCAATGTTTTAGAATTTTTTTAAAAAAATTATTCATTTTATAGAAGAATTTTTGGAAAGACTTTTGTATCAAAAAATTTTAAACCAACTTTTAATATGTGCACGCCGTGTTATTTGAAACACACTTTGTTATTAGTTGGCATGTTATCAATCAAAATAGTGATTTATCTTCATTAATCTATCATAATTCGTGGGTAATAAAAATTTGGTTAATTTTTTAAAAAAATATTTGATGTGATTTTATTATAATGCCATCTATGAAAATGGAATAGCCGAGAAAATCTCCACCACTTATTAAAGAGAATGTGAGTATTTGCTTGAGTTTGAAATCCATTTCATTGAATGCATAAGCCCTTTCAGGCATATACATATTTCCTAGGTATATTATGTTCCGTGAAATCCATATTTCACAATTTTCCTAAATATATGTTCTTACCTTTATTACCACATACTAGATTATATTCATATTTGGGCTGCTTGAAAAAGCAAGATATTAGAGATCATTTTTACTATTTTACCTAAATGGGGTTTTCTATTTCATACATTCTAAGTATTAAGTAACTATCATATCGAAGAAAAAGAATGTGTAAACAGCCTAAATAAATTTCCTGGACCATAATATTAAAAAGAGCATTCTATTTAGAGAACGCTAATGCTGTTAGTAGGTAGTAGGTATTAGGTTTAATTACATACTATACCTGAAATAAATTACACTTGCCTATGAACTATTTCGGAAGAATCTAATTGATAAAACATTATTTCTACCCACTCATGCATTTATGCATAGTTACAAAATTCTAAAATACAATATTGTTCAATATCACAATTTTTTTTTTTAAAAATCGACGCCTTCGTTATTGGAAAAGTTGAATTCTTAAGTTCTTAACCTCTTTTCAAGATAAATTAAAAATATAAATTTTAAAAATAAAATCTACAATCGCAAATTTCAAGTTATCATATATAAACGTTATTATTTTTAAGTTATTATTTGTCTGAATTAAAGTTAGTAACAATTTGAGAAAACAATACTGGTAAAAGCATCTCAATCTTTTTAAAACGCACCTGTTTTCAAAGAAGAGTGCATAATAATAATATTGCAATACTAGTAAAAGCAGTTATATATATTATGCGATTGAAAGATGGTGAATATTGCCATTTATGCTTATTGTCTACGAGATTTCGAGCTTCAATTATTCAAAAAACCCTAATACTATATTCATATAACTCTCATATTTCGTACTTTTATCTGAGAATTTGACGTTTAGTTGTCATCGCATTAATATCAGAAATATGTTGCATTAAATAATACCAGATTTTCTCACTTCAAATATAAAATTTCTTTTATTTATTTTGCAGTGTATCTATCTGAAATCACACTATGAATTTTAAATTCTAATGGTCTGTTTTGTAAATTTCTTTAACCGGCTATTTTTCAAACAAACACCTAGTTGTAAGAATTTATAATTTAAAATACCGCCCCATATTTCTTAAAGGATTTTCCTTATCTGAACAACTGGATTACGTTCTTTCCGAGTTAAAAACGAATACATGTCTTTTTGAATTTACTGCGAATTTTATGCTCGTTCAAATTGCTTTTTCCTTTATAAATGGGCAACGCCGAATATTTGATTATCTCTTAATCTTATTTACAATCTTTTCCATCTTTCCCTTTTCTTTTTTTTTCACTCTTTTATATAACACATGGCATTTACTGTGATTGCTTAAATCCGATGAAAGTGCCTTTCGTGTTTTAAAGGATAAATAATTGTGGGATTGGAAAAATAAAGAAAAAAAAAAAATCGCGCTGGGAGTAGTTAATCGACGCGAATTTAATGGAACTTCTGGAAAAGGTATTTTTAGTAACATTTATGAGTTTTATTAAAGGTTGTTGGGAAAAGCCTGTCTGAAGAGGGCAAGTTGGACGAATAGTTCTTGAAATTAGTTGGCACTTTTTGGAACTTCGAAAGCCCTGATTCCGTTTTGTGAAAGGAATAATGCAAGGTGTTATAAAGTGCAATCTATATTAATTTTTGCTTTGTTGTGATAGTAAATTATCTGGTACAAAATATTATGGAATACGCTATAGAATGTATTGTATAAAACTTCGTTTTGTCTTAATATTCGAACGAACGAAATTGGATCAAAATAGCTCAAGGATCAAAATTAGATCAAATATACCAAGAAAAAGCAGCCTTTTAAACTTAAACTGATGATAAAAGTTATTTAATATATATTGATATATAAATATTATGTAATATACTTTAATTATTATAATCCTTATGAAATATATATTCTTACTATTATATAGTTATAGTAATTTTTTAATATTTTTAAAAGCGTTAATTAAGTAAATGTATTAAACGTTGCTGTCCATAATTAATGTATTGAAAATAATGTGTTTAAATTTAAAAAAAAAACAGACGGGAAAGGGTTTTTTTTTTTAATTGAATACATTGCTCAGTAGTAAAACTTTCGAATGAATTCAAAATTTTAAAAGGCTATTCTTACCTTTTATTTAGAATACAAGGTATCAAAGCATTTTATTTAAGGAAACCATTCAGAAATTTAAAAAAATAAATAAAAATTAAAATGAAATCTGCTATGCATATTTCAATGTATCATGTCAGAACATAACTTCTTGAATGGCCAAGCATCACATGCTCCTGCAAGTTAAATTATATTTTTCTTCATTTTAATGGTTTCATCGAATGAGTCACTTTAATATCGCAAACGATCATAAAAACTTTGTCTCGCATTTATTGTTTAAGAAAATATCCCATTACCTATTTATTTCATTTCGTATCATCACGTGCTCAAAATGACATTTTCCTAGGTTTTATTGGCTGTAGTCATTAACTTATTTTTTTAAATTAGAGCTTTTGTAAATGCAATGGCAACGCGTTATTAAAAGCTGATTTTTTTAAATTTAAATGCCCGTGCAGATAATGAAATTTTTATTTTTCGCCTACTGATTTTTATTGACGCGAAAAATCACATCCCCAAAACATCATGTTCTGGCGTGATAAAAATTCGAATCACCTATGTTTTAAATTACCTATAATGGAAAAAATTCGCTTGGTTATTTAGTTTTTTCCTTTGGGAATCTTTTTCAGAAATTTAAATGAAACGTAACTTTTTTTTCTGTTGACTCAAGATCTAAAAGAGGAAATGGTCTTTAGTTGGCTGAACTGAAATCGACTACTGCTGTTTAAAGAAGGATTAAAAGGTTAATTCAAAGGATTAAAAGACCACCGAGCAAATATGCGATAGCTAAATGATTGAAAACAAAAATTTAAAAGAAAGCAACTAAAGAACACAATTTACTTTCTTTTCTAGTAAAGTCAGGCGTTAACGATGATTCTGAAAAAAAAAGTGTTGATAAGAATTCTAAAAGAAATATTTCAAATGAAAAAGTGTATCTATTATTATAGATTTTATGTTGACTAATATTTTAAATCAATGTATATTTATATAACGTATAATAGGATGTAATTGATAAAATTTTTTTAAGTACGAATATTTAATTTAAATTGGAAAAATAACTAAATTTTAAAAAAATAATTCTACTTTTCAGCAAACTACTATTGTAATATTATTTACAATAATAGTTTGTAAGAATGTTATAAATAATTTTTAATAAAAACCCAAACTAAACATGAAACTTACTTTTTTTTTCTTTTTTCTATGAATGCCTTGCGCGATAAAATAAATTATTAATTGCAAATTTTTTAATTATTTGCAAAGAATCGCCTGATTTGCAGGAATGAATATGAAAAATCTTTAAATGTAACACCTACTCTTAAGGGCATGTTTATATGAAGCCTTCTGCTGAATCCAGTATTATCAAGGTTTGGTGGTGATAATTCAAGATAACATTGTACAAAAAATAAACAGACGACGGCAACTTTGAGCTCTGTAACACTTTCTTATTCCTTTAGAAAAAACATACCAATCAATCAGGTTGCCTTTTAATATAGTTACATTACAATGAATATCTATTATATTCACATAGAATATGCCAATGATCCGGCTTTCTGGCACAGAGGTAGTGCGTCTTCCTCGTGTTCTGGGAGTCCCGGTTAGGGCATGGTTATTCTGTGTGACTGTGCCCTCCTGTAAAAAAAAAGGCTGTGCAAACGACTGTGGTGAGTGTGTAGCTAAGTCTTACTCTTGGACCTAGTTGGCGCTACTTCAAAAACAAGATACGCTTCTTTCGGCTTAAATCTGCTGCTCTCATCAGGGGGCTTGTCCACGGCAAGTGCAATAAGCTACAATAATATATGTCAGTGATTTTTTAATCACTTAAAATCTTATAGGAGTATTTCATTATTCATTTTTTCAAATGCTCTTAAACTTTCTTGTACGGTTAGAAGTTGTGAAATACTTCTACATTATTTTTGAAACTTGATTAGTAAATCATTAAAAAGGAAATTCTCAAACTTTAGTTATAAGATCGTCTAGCTGAACGCTCATTAATTATTTTAACTGGTTGACTATTCTTCAAATTACCTTTTATTATTATTATTGTGTCGAATTTTGCAAAATTTCCTTGTTCATTTGTCTTTCGAATCCTTGAAAACTGAAGCCTACTGAATTTTAAAACAACCTCTTGTTGTTTCTGTGTTTAGATTCTCCTTTTTTTTTTTTTTTTTTTTTTTTTTGTGTCTTGTCTCGTCACGCATAAAGGTAAATCACTCCTATTGCCACGCTCATTTTAGTTGTGAAATTAGTTTTATATCCAAAGCGTGAAGGCATCACGGTTTGTTCACAATGAGGCAGCGCGATGGCAGACGCTTGTACACAATCACGGTTTTGTCATTGCCAGGCTCGTATATTGATACATTTTGTTTCTCTGCTTTCCCGTCACTTCAGCGTGACTCTATCTCGAGAAGTAGTTTATAAAACGATGCTGCTCTGTCAAAATAGAATCGTCGCTTCTATTTTGACAGAGCAGGCCATTATTGGTTTTTATTATTCGCATGCTGTTATGTGTGTTGCATTTTACTCTCCGTGACCAGGGCCCAACTTAGCCTAATTGGGACCCGGGGCAAAAACTTCCTTCGGGTCCCCTCTGCTTCGCTACTTTAGTAATGAAGAACATTCATTAACGAATAAAACGTCACTAAATAATATTTATGTTCGATTTGGGGGTCCCCAATCATGCTGAGGCCTGGGGCAACTGCCCCGTATGCCCCTGCCTTAGTCAGGCCCTGTCCCTGACCAAAACTTCATGAAGCACTTGTGATTTGCGCATGTGTCTCGGTTACTCTTTTAGGTAAATTCCTTGTAGGGGTGCTACCTATTTCTGGAGTTTTTACTACGAGTTACTGGAGATGGACTACGAGAAAATTGGAAAACTTCATCAGACTTCCCAATGAAGGCTCTTTAAAACACTTTACTCATTTTAATAATATGAATAGTTTTTATTATATTTGAACGGATGTGATAAATGTTTCAAAAAGCTTGAAGATCTCCTAGCCTAACAGAATTTCGTTGATGGATAATCTAGCGCAAAGGCTTTGGAAATCTTCTTTTCACCATAACTTTCTTATTACTGAAGATAGAACTCCATTTACTCTAATTGTCGCTTCATCATTATGAGCAGATCTTATGCTGGGAGTTGTAATAACTAGGAACTTAAGGGCTGAAAATACCCAATCCTCTAATATTTAAACTATGTGACACCTTGGCTACTCTCCTAAATTTCACTACTTTCCATACTCTCATATTTTAAAGTTTTATGTAAATAGAAATAGTTACTAAGAGCGTTATATCTGTGGACAAATGGAATATACTTTCGTCTTCTGGCTAGCCAATAGCTTCCCCTTATTACAGCAATAATTAATGTAGAATATGTATTAAAAAATTCTTAAAACATTTACTTGATTTTAAGATTTTTTACCGTCTTCAGTGCATTTCAGAACAATTTATATTGATATGAAAATTAGTTTGGAAATAAGTACAGTATTAAAATATTAAATTCAGTCATTTTAATTGGCTTTTTTCTTTATATGAAATATAATTAGTAATGAAAATAGAATGAGTAATTAGAAATATTAAAGATAAGTAATTGTAGTAATTAGAGAAAAAATAACAACCTCGTAGTTGTTCATGACAGGGATTACCAAACTTTACTCCATAAAATATTGATGGATTTTGAGTCACTTTTTGGTGGATCGCGGTAAGTGTAATTGTAAGAATATCTTCCCTCGGGTTTACAAAAAGGATTGTGATTCAAAATGTAGATGTGGCTTAAATTAGTGTGGTCTTAAAATCTTCATCAAACCATACATTAAAGTTACAGAATAAAGAATATGTGCTATTATTTTCTGAAAAAAATCCGTAAGTCGAGAATGAAGGGGGTTGCTATCTATACATTCGATTTTTAATAAAGCATCATTCGTAATTTTAAAAATTTATAAATTTCTGGTTTAAAGTACGGGTGAAGTTTAAAACATTAGTTATTTGAAGAAAGAAACTGTTTTATAAGAGAATTTTTTAATTGCTAATAATTAGCATCCAAATTATTTTGATTTTAAAGAAAACTTCTATTAATTTAGTATTTCCTTCAGTTTCTTTTAATCGTTCTTTAAGCTTTTTATTAGCTTTACATAATTCAAAACTTTTTCTGATTATTCATTTATAACATTGAATAAAAAACTAATGACAATGGAAAATATACAGATTAATTATCGAGTCAAAATTCATAAGAATTTTTTTAATAAGAAGTAAAGGAAACATGCCATTTAGCTGCAATATCGATTTCAGGAGGGAGAGGGAGTGATATTTTATATTATTAGATATACTCTAATCATTGATTGTATAAGAAAGTTGAAAAAAAGAAAATGGGCAGTAATTGTTTCATAGGATTTATAAAAAAGGCAGACTTTTCGAAAAACTGGTTTTCAGATTCTATGTTTTCGAATTTAAAACCGTGTTTCGAATTTTTGCCAAAAAAATAGAATAGGGGGAAATATTCATGTAATTTATACATAATTATATATATATATATAATAATTTGATCGTTGCAGATCAAATTAAAATCTTCTAAAAGTGAAAACACATTTAATTTCCATTTTAGAAAGAGCTTTTACAAAACGTTTACAGCTACGTGCGGCTCAAGTGAATGAATACATAAACAGCCGTTGCCAAAACACAGTAATAATACTTGAACATTAAATTTGTTGCCAGATACAGTAACATACATTTATATGATAATAAAAGAACACAGAGACAACACAGAAAAACAAACAAAGAACACGAGAACAAAAATAACTAATAAAAATTAAAGACAATTATAATAAAATTACAAATACATCCAACAATATTACTTACATAAAATAACGAAAACTCAAACAAAAATTTCTAGTAATATTCATATTATTTTCACCAATTTTAATTTTTTTTTAAGATAATACAATTTAAACAAAATATCCACTGAACGATGACTTTTATAAAACGTTCTAATTTTAGATGCAATGTTTTCTGAAATTGAAAATACTCGTTCTCTAGCTACTGATCTTGGTTTCATTGTTTTCATGACATAAAATAACAAAAGTTTTTGTTCTTTTATTCTTTGCCTCAAATAATGAAAAATCAACTTGCAGTGTCTTTGTAAGTTTTCTTCGGGGTCTTCAAGAAACTTATGAATTGATTTTTCCATGGCTTCTTTTAAAAAAATCATTTCTTTGGTGAGTAGTTTCTTCGATTTGCTCTTCATGAGAACCAGTTTCCATTTAAAAATTTGGAAATATTCCAAACAAAATTTCTGATTTACTACGTTAAAAAAATTTGTTTGCTCTACGTTGAATTGAAAACCAAAGAAAGTTTTATTTTTACATAATAATCTTAATTCTTTAAACCGGTTTTCTTAATTTAAAACTGGTTTTCAAATTGAAAAATTCACCTAAAAAACGTTTTTTTTTTAAACCAGGTTTGCAAAACCGTCAAACCTTAGTATAAATATCTATAAAAGTCATAGAGCCGAATGTGGAAAATAAATTATGCCGCGTGAAACTTTTCTAATCAAAAACATACAATCGATCATTTTGATAGATCATGATGCGGATCCCGGAAGACCGATTTTCTTAAGTTAAAAACCAGTTTTCAAATGTGACAAATTTACTTTAAAAAAAATCGATTTAAAAAAAAAA
>JAOUZG010036556.1:156185-259972 GCA_026289955.1 Argiope argentata | reverse complement strand
ATATCAATTTATATATATATATATATATATATATATATATAATATGAAATTGGTACTTTTCCGTCAGTCAACGAAAAAGCGCCAAATAATGTGGAATTCCGCCAAATTTGGCGATTTTTCACTAGCGCCTGGCTAACGGGAAAATACCATGACATTTTATGTCACAGGTATTATTTACGCTAAATATAGCAGTTGCTTCTAGATCTAATGAGACAATGCAGAACTTTTGAAATACTGTGAACTATCTACCTTAATAGTCTTTGGTAATTGTACTAGATTATTTAGAACGTTGTCATTTAAAATAGAAAATTGATCTTTTTCAATTTTTCTCTAGTAATTAATCAATCACATAATGGAACAATGCAAATTAACTTTATTGCTAGAGCCCAAATTGATTCGGTTGGGCTCGTCCAAGAGGGTTGATGCAGCTTATATTTCATCCTAATTGCTGGACGAGGATAGATCGCTTAAATCTTGTCTCATGTATTACATGCGTAAGACAGGAGCAACGCAAACATCGCATCCAGGGCATCTATAATGAGGATCATTGAGGGAGGATTAATTCAACAGCCTGTTTGATTGACTGCGGGCCCGAGGATACTAATTTGTGTTGGTGTAGTCATGAAACGGAAAAGGCTCGAACTATTGTTTCTGGGAGATACCAGGAGCGTGATATTCTGCAAATCGGCATCAAAAGTCTGATAATATTTCGTGTGATATATTCAAATTATATATTCTCTTGATGTAGTAAGAGAAAAATCTTAGTTTAAACTGTAGGGAAGAGAATAAAGTTTCAAATATTTGGAAATTTTGCTAACCGTGATTTGAAATCAAATTCAATTATTAATTTACCCCCTTAAGTGTTAGTTTAATTATAATTCTAACGTGTCCTCTAATTTAATCAAATATTTAAAAGTGCATAAAGTTGTTTGACGTGAACGTGATTATTGTTTTGAGGGAGCGTCTGGACTCGGGATCCTAAATCTCTGAGACCTGACATTTTAATTTTTATAACTTTAAATTACTATTAATCTGTATAATTTAATTACCTTATTACTGTTTATCTGTAAGAGAAAATGTATTAGTAAAAAAATAAAGAAATTCGATTATTTTTTAAAAAGTTAAATAAAAATGTGCAAGGTTTACCTTATTGTCTGCTATTATTAAAATTGTTTGAGGGCAGTTGCAAGAATTTTTAAAAAGAAATGAAAAGCAGGTGGCAGATAAGTAAAATACCTTGCCAGAATTCGAATTTGTTACTTTAAGGATTGGAACTCCTCCCTTCCCACCCTTCTAAGAAAGAATGTCTGATTTCGGACTTTTGTGTTCAAATCATGAAGAAAAAAATGTCCTTCTGTTAGAATTATGCGATTATTATTTTTTCAATGCTGATATTAATGGATTCGAATGAAATTTTTCCAAAATTCTTATTCCATACCTTACAATCTTGTTGAGCCTTTTCATGACTCCCAATTCTTGCACTTTTAGTCCTTAGAATTTTAGAAACATTCCATTTTTCGATTTTATTATAAATAAATACAAATGTTTTAATCCTATGAGTGTGCTACAGCTGAACCAAAGATAGGTCTCGTGCCATAAAACACAAGCCAATTCAACTAAACTCCAAAATTCTTGATGCCTTACACTCGTGGTTCATTGAGTCATCTCTTGAATGAGCCTTGATGGTTAACTTAGTATTAACATGATGTTGTTTTTGGGATGAGGGTTTTGGCGTCAACAAAAATGCGTAGGCAATGAATTGAAATTTTATTATCACCACGAGTATGTAAAAAAAAATCGACTTTTAATTACGCGTTGCCATCGTATTTACAAAAGCTCTGGTTAAAAAAAATAAGTCAATGACGGCAGTCAATAAAACCTTGAAGAATGTCATTTTAAGCCCGTGATTTTATGAAATGAAATAAACAGGAAATGTGATGTTTTTTTAAACAATCAATGCAAAACAAAGTTTTGTTCTCTAGCGATACTAAAGTGACTCATTCAATGATACGATTAAAATGAACAAAAATATAATTTAACTTGCACAAGAACGTGGTGCTCGGCCCTTCAAGAAATGATGTTCTGACGTGATACATTGAAATATGCATCGCAGATTTCATTTTATTCTGTATTAATACAGATCTGTTGAATTTGTTTGAATCTTATACTATTTATTTCTTTAAATTATAAAACTTTTAAATAAGTTGCCATTGTTCAAAATGTATTGTTATAATTTTATTCATATTTGTTGCTATATTGAACCTATTAAGATTAGTAGACGACTCAGTGTCAATCTAATAGTGCTTTTGTAAATATTCTGAAAGAAGCATTCTTTTCAATTCACAAGAAAAGAACATAAGGACTCAATAATCTTAAAAGCATTTAGTTACTCTTAATACCAAAGTTTTATAAATGTTCCAGCTCATTCACTCTTCTCATGCTATTTAACGAAATTATAAGGCAAGTCCCTTATATGTTTTAGCTGAGTGCTTTTTACATGCTCATTTTTCTTGTCCCCCTTTGATCGTTTAGGATGCTGTCACTTGCTGTGTGCAGATATAAGGGTTTTATAGGTCTGTAGTATCACTCGAGATATTTACCGGAGATGAACGAGAAGAACCAAAACTGATGGACGACTCTGAGCTCCACCCTTACTCTGTTGTCATGGCAACTGTGTCGATGCGTCATTCATGACGTCATCCTGATGTCTTTCTGTCATCCCCCCCCTTCCATCCCCATTCTTTCCTATTTTCTTCTCCGTCGTATTTTTCTTGGGAAAGGTAAAAAATCAGCTGAACGCACTTTCCTCTTTCTACCTTTTCTCCCTGTCGACACGTTCTCGGCATAATAAAAATCGTATCGAAAATCTTTTTATTTTTATGGAGCATTCAAACATTCAACACATTCGAAGAAAGACCGCGCTCTCGATTTTCTCGTGGAAAACTGTCTACGATGTGTTGTCTCTGCAGGGTCGTAAAATGAAAGAGAGTCAGTTCGTGTTCTCGAAGATGGAACTGAGACTTCAAAAAATCACAAGGTGGTCGGGCGGTCGAGGCTTGTTCAAGATGGGCTGTCTTTACTTTTTCTTTAAAAAAATATGTTGGATGTTTGAGATTGCATATGTCTCCAGGGACTTTAAAAGTAATTTTGTTAGTACATTTCATTATTTAAAATGAGCTGATTAATTTTTCGTTGTATTTCATCGCGAAATAAATATTTAATCTTCCACTGGATTATTAATAGTTTCTGGAAGATATATTCATTTCATTTGGGTGTCATGGGTCCATGCCCAACGTTTTCTAATTTTTTGGCCTTCCTAGCAAGATGCATGATTACTAGAGCTTTTTCAATGCAAAACTTTCGGAAGGCACGACCCAGAATCACGCCACAACCGACGCTGGCAAATGCATTTGTTACTGTAATGAAAACGGTTTGAGCTTCATTACCGTAATGAAATACTATCTTATTGTGAAATAAACTTCAAATTGTTTGTCAAAAAAGAAACAATGCGTATTTAAGAAAAAGATACATAATATATGTAACATGATGATGTAAAATTAATTTTTGTCTTTTAGTATTATTGGCAGTTATAGTTGACAAAATGTCAAAATTAAAGATTTTAAAATTGCTCCTTCAAAGTGATTATTCCCACCCTACAAAGTACATACATATCAAATTGGGTTGTTCTAAATCTTATGATCTGCCTTTTAGAGTTTAAATACTGACAGACATTTTTATTTTTTTATTAGTAGAGATTTTATCTTAGTATTTGAAAAGACAATGAAGTTAAACTAAATTTAATCGAATCAATTTAATATACATTATTGAATCTTCATCCTAAAAACTTTGTGTATTAGAAATTACTAACAAAAGATACAATTTTTGCGTTCATATCGAAAAAAACAATTTTTAATCTTCATTTTAGCATTGGCAAAAGCACGCAAGAATTTTGGTGACACAAAGAAATTCCATTGCAACAATAAAATCATTGTTAAAATGAAATTAGAGGGAAAATAGTGCCATTATGAAATAGCATCATTAAAAGGTGTTTTGAATTATAAGATGGTGTAAAAATCATTTTGTAAGATATTTTTAAAAGATGTCTTAAAAAGAAAAGAAAAGAAAGAAACAAACAGAAACACTTTACCTATGCTTGCTTAATTTTCAACAGACTGAAATTTAAATTAATATCTTGACTGAAAAGGTAACAACAATCTTTTTCTTGCTTTTAATGAACACATACACCGGATTTCATCAAGTCTTGATTTGTTCAAGAAACGCACAGAGATTATATATAAAAATGGGGCATTGAATGACATTTGAATTTGATTAATTCACCACAGTGCTGCACATTTCTTTAATTCTTTGTTTATAATCGGAAAATCACGAATTCGAGTTTTGACTGCGTTCACCAAGGGTGTTATTTTGTTGAATAATCATTGTGTAATGGTTACTGTCTGGGCACAGAAAATATCTCGGGGAAACATTAAAACATTTAATGAACATAGACAGCTTACATTACAAATAAACAAAGACATACAATTAAACATTTACAGTTACAGTTACAAAGCATAATAATGGGACAAGATAAATTTAGCTGTTTACTCGAGGAAAGTCCGACTCGCTCTGGAGGGAGTTCTCTTTTAAGCCACCAGGAGGCGGCAGGGCTGGAATATAGCAGTCCCGCATTTACGGAATATATTGTTCCTCTACAATTGTTATTTTTGACTTTATCTAAAGGAATGAATGTTAATACGCAGTTATTTGCAGCTTCATTCAGTAATTATTCACTCTAGTTAAAACTTGAAGGAAAAAGAAAAAAAAAATCTGAAATGTCTTCAGTTGAAGCCAGGAATATCTTTTATTCTATGGAATATACTTGGCGCAGTTTGGCTAAAAATATCTTTTCCCCCATAAATCCCACCAATGAATCAGTGTTGAGGAATTTCTATCGGAAGCTCTACTTAAGTCCAAGTATTAAACCGGGCGCAGAATCGAAGTTCTGCTTCATGGTAATTGAACTCATTTCTCTGGAATGCCGAAATTGCGTTTATATTTAATGATGCATTTTTAAAAATGCATGGAGGAGTCCGAGCGTTGCAGAACTGCAAATCAGTTTTGATGGGGATTCAACCGTTCGCTTCGTTCATACATTCTCACATTAATTATTTGATTCACTAATAGTATACGCTGTCATTAGATTTGAATGAGCCGTGAAATTTTAATCAGCTTTCTTACAATAATAGGAAGCAATTATACAATCACATTTTCGAGTTCAGTGTTGCCGATTGTACGTAAATGTGTGCGCGTGCGTTTTGTTAGGTATGCAAAACCTGGACTACCTCTCATCCGTTGATCCGCTTTGCACTCTTTTTCGGAGATTCTTGCATTCCTAGTTTTTCTGCAATATCTCGGTAGTCGCAGCTATATGGTCTGAATGTGTATTTAAGCGATAGTTTCCAAATACTTATCAGCGTAGTGTTATTTTTTTATTCTTTAAAGAGCCTTTCTATGTTAGACATTTTTATAGCGGTGATAAAAATTGATCGAATGAAAAATTTGAAAATTCCACTTACTTTTGGTGGTTTTTGATTATGTTGTAAAAGCGGCGTTCTTTGATTCCCCACTTCTGTTGTTTCATATAATAATACGCCGGCAACTTCAATCTGCATACACTTACGGGATGTTAATATAACTAAAAAATAATTTATTTTAACATTTCTTCGGTTTTTAAATAGCCTTTAAACTAATTTGTTTCTCATTACCATTTATATAATTTTCAGAATCTTAATTTAATTTACCCTACTGATATATTGTTAGAGGTAATGTTTTAGCTGCTGTTATCTTCCTTTTTGCTTATTAATTATCTGGACAAATAATTACTGCATTGTTTTTTTAAGTGATGAATTATTTTAACTTTTTCTTTTTCTTTTTATAATAAAAGCGCTCACATTAATATTTTATTTGTGCGACACATTTATTAATAGAAACTGAAGAAGCGATATAAACTAAAGAAAAAAAGCTTTAAAAAAAGTGACACAGCTGTGCTTGTAAAATTATCCGTGTGGCATAATCGTCTGTTATATCATGATACTCACGTTGCATCCGAAAATTCGAATTATTTTAGTATGATTATTTGCATAATCTTAACATGAAATACTAACTTAGACTAAATTTTATGTGACAATCAATTGGTCCTATGATAACACCTGCCATGAGATTGCCACTAATAATTTTAAACTTTGTCTTATTTTAATGCTATTAAGACGGTTGAAACTAATGTAGTATTCGAAACAGTGCAAAGAGCTATTAAAGCCTATTAATTTGTTCATAAAAATCACACTTGAAGCAGTTATAGTTTAACTTTGTACCTCACCTTGGTTTGTTGATTTCAATTAAATAAGAATTAATGAATGCCATTATGTTACTGCAGAAATTACAATATTTAAGATCAAAATTACTTCGCTTCCATTATATAGTACTTATCTCAGCTCAATTTAAGATTCGGTTTTTTGAAAAAGTCACATCTGTATCTATGAAACCAAAAGCTCTTTGAAAGTTATTGATCCACAAATTCCAAAAAAGCTTCGTTCGCAAAGCGGTGGAGATTTTCGCCCGCCTAAACGGTCCACCCTCCATTGATTTATCCGCCATGCAAATGAGCCGTTAATTACCGCCTTTTCTGTCTCTCTTCATTATGGCCGTGTTTGCCCAAAATATTCATGCTTCCTCTGCTAAATATAGCAGTCAGTGAGTTGATTCAATTACTTCATTCACACTCCCGCGCGACGCTCGTTATAACACCTTTGGGAATCGCGCTTCAGTGGCTTTTTATTGACACCAGGGTAGTTATGGATACCCATGCTGATACATTTCAGCTGGTAATTGACTTGATTTGTTTTCATTGTTGTGCAGCTCTGGAAAACAGATTTCTGAAAGTATTTAGAAGATAATTAGCCCGACACGAATCGTATTTCTTAAGTGATTTTTAAGAAACTTCTATAATCGGTTTCTTTTCATTTTTATTTATAATAGAGTTGGGAGGAAAAACTGTGTTCTGTATTATCTTTGCCTATTTATCCTATAGCGAAAAAATTTGCAATCGTTTTCTAAAGGTTTTTAGGTGTATTTAATGGGTAACCATTTTGTATGAGCCGCTCTGACCTAATAGTAAAGTCTTGACCTTGGAACCTTGGGGCACCAGGTCACTAAATTCTGATATCACTAAAATTTCTTGTATGAAGCCTTGGTGCACTTTAAATCGGATGTCGTGGGTTGTGGTGCAGAAGTTTGGCGACGGTTATCGTCCTAGATACCTTTCTCTTTCTACCTCTTCTAAAAGAGTATGGGATGATCAGGTATCGTTCTCGTCATCTTGGAGAGATCTCCAAGATTCAGAATAACGAGGCTCGTTCCAAAATATTCCCAGAGCTACTTTCAAAACTGGTAACTAAACTAAGGCATTATTCTGTCTCCTAGACTGTGTGTATTATGAGGCACATGTTTTAATACTAGTCAGTGTAAATTCTCTTTTCGATAAATTAAAACTTAAGGATTATCTTATGATTTGTTTTAATCTCTAATAAATTTATGAAAATGTATATAATTTTATTTATTCTGACTTGTGATTGTCCAACATCCACATTTCTTTACTATTATATTTAAACCTTGATAACTGAAAATACTGTAAGTACTCAGTAGACGAGAAAGATGGAAATCTAGCGAGTTATACTTGGCAAAGTGCTATAATCTTAAGACTTTATAGTTCATGGATTCCCCCCCCCCCTTCGATTTATTTGGTTTTTAGGGTTTTAAGATTTTTTAAAAATTGATCTGCCTCTGAGTCCTGCAGTCTTATGCAGCTTTCTTGCCTTCTTAGTCAGAAATTCATCTTTGGCTGTGCACAATTGTTTGAAGCAGTCGCCAATAAGGTGGTGTGCTGAAGTCGAAAAGGAGGAGAGGTGTGCTCAAATTCTTGAGAAATGTGATCTTTATACCATAAAAAAATACCAATGATATGTTGATAAGCTCGATTCTTTCCATTCCCATTACTGAAATGACGTCAATTTTTCTTATTTTACGATATGAACACTTGAAAAGCATACTTTTATATTTGTTTATATATGTATATGTCATTAGATTTATCTTTTATTTTCTCCATTTGGTAGTAGCATTCTTTTTAAATAACTTCTAGGAGATGAAAATTTAATTTTTTTATTAATAATAAATATATAATTTCAGGAAATTATATTTGTCTTTTAAGATTTATTTGAGCCGGCATTCTGGAACAGAGGTAGCGCGTTCTCCTCGTATTCTGGTATTTCCGATTCGGGCATGGTTGTTCTTCTGTGTACTATTTTTGAGATGTGTGACTGTGCCCTCCTGCAAAAAGGGGTTGTGCAAGCGACTGTTATGAGGGTGTAGCTTAAGTCGTTCTCTTGGCCCTAGTTGGCACTACTTGAAGCAAGAGACGCATATCTTCGGCTTAAAATCTGATGTGTTAGCGGGGCTTGTCCATAGCAAGTGCCATAAGAATTAACAGCTTTATTTGCTCGCAAATAGTGAAATGCCTAAATAATTTATATTGTTACGCGATCCCTTCTGAGATTCTAAGCACTTATTAGGAACTCTTTTTATAATTAATAAGTGATATCTCCATAATTCTCCGGGGCCTCGCCTAAACTAAACAAGTCCGAACTCATCAATTGTTGATCCATTTCAACTAGTACTTTGTCAGATTGAGGCATTTTCAAATATTCAATAACTGAATAGGACCCAAAAATTTTTTAATTTAATTTAAAATTATTTCGATTATGATTGGAACTCCAAAACAATGTATTTCTGAAGGTTTTTAATGTAGTTTTGCAAGAAATATTGTCTTTTTTTTTTTTTCATTTGATTCAATATTTTCAAAGAAATTGTTAAAACACGAAATTATTAGCTTCGGGCCATTCTATAAAGGAGGAAGGAAAAGATTTATTTATTTTTGACCTAAAATGGATCACAGAATCCAGTTTAACATGTGTATTTGCATTATTCTGAACTTCTTTTCGTAGGTTCACTGTTCACAATCTGCATGTGCCCTTTATGTCTTTGATGGGAAATATCTAATTGTATGGCACCATTTTCTTCTGATTGCATAATTTTAATTCATTTAAGAGACCTTAGAATTTTATGTGATATTTTTTAAATTAAACTTTAAAATCTATCAATGACATAATTTTGCTTTATAAGCTTTTCGATATATTGTCTCACGGATAAATCGATTGACTGTATATACATGAATCTTTGATAACAACGAGCTATTTCCTTTGAATGAGGTAAATAAATTCTTAAAATATGAATAAACTAATTTTTTTAAAAAAATCCTGAATAGTTAACTTTTAGTTATAACTAGCCGCCTTTGGCGACCAGTCGGTTCGCCCTTATTAATGGTCGCTGAAATTTGCTCGCTAATATTTTATGTAGCTGTGTCTCATAACAGGTTTTTCACCAAAATATTTTTAAACCAAACAAATTTTGATAATCATATAATTCCTTTATAGTATTATTTATTATTATTTTCTTCAGATGATCTGTTCACTGTACTACTCATCTTTCTCTTTCTATCCGAGCAATGATTGTCCCGGAATTGAAAATTTACTAAAATGGTGGAGGGAAAGGTCTAAAATTCTGTTTTTATAGAATAATGAGATTCAAATTTTCATAAATGTAAACACACTAAACAAATAAAAACACAATTGATTTTCAAGAGATGCGAAAGTTTAAAAACAGCTTGGAGAATGCCGCGCACAGAAGAAATAATGGTGACACACACACCCTTCTTTTCTTTTCTACACTTTTTTTATTCACTGCTTTTCTTTCTATAAACTCTTTTTTCCTTTGTTATTTTTTTCTTCCCTGCCCAGACTTTATTTTGAGCAGGCATAGATTAAATATTCATACCGACTAATAATAAAAGAAACTATTTCCTTTCTTTTTTAAACATCCCGTTATCTATGAATGAAAACCAACTGACTTCACGCATTTCTTTCTAAACAAATCATAATTTATTACTTCCTGCTATCTCAGTTGGTGTGGGGGAAGGAAATGAAGTTTTTGGCGGGAAAGTAAGAAAAGTGTCGTTTTAACTATTTTCCACGCATTTTTTAAAATTTTTTCTCTCCATAAGAACCATCCTCGAGTCTTAACGAAAATATTTAAAAAAAAGTTAGCCAAATCGGTCGAGCCGTTCTCCAGTTTTGCGCTTAGCAACGCATTTCGAAAAGCATTTTTATTAATATAGATTTAATATACAATTTTAGCGTTTTTATTAGTTTATAAGTAATTTCATGTACATCACTTTTTTAATTTTTAATTTATATTCGCACTAGCAGTACCCTCACGGTGTTGCCTGTGGCATAGAATCCACGAAGAAAAATTAGCTTTAAACTTAGGCCTAGCCTCCAGCTAATGGGTATGTTGCGCAACGTCAAACAAACATTAAAATATATTTAGAAATTATCAAACATATTTCAAAACAATTTTTTACTATGCACTTTCAAAAATATTGTTACAAAGACAAAAATGATGTGTCCGTAGACAAAACACAGGCGATCACTTCGCTCCTCAGGAGATTCATTCTGTCTCCGCAATTCTTTTGCAAGTGAAATTTAAAGAAAGACTATTATTTTGCTCATCAAAAGACGCCCCTTTCCGGTGGACATTATTTTTCTGATATTCGCTAACCGAACGCATCCTTCCTCTTCATTTTCTTTATCGTTCAAAAAGATTTTTGGCATTTAATGTGCCCCGCCAAGGATGGATTTCTTCTTTTGGGCATAATGAGATTTGAATCGCTGTTTAAAATCAAACGTAAACAAAGAAATGTATCCCGTATGTATACTACAGTTCTTGCTATCTACGCATGCACAGTTCGAAGTTTCCACGCGTTGGCGGATAAGTTAAAATCGCAATTATAAAACTCTTCTTTTTATACATATGATTTTAATAAATTAAACCCATCTCCAATAAATGCTGTGCAAAATTGTATAAATATCTCCAATAATTGTTTATCCAGTTTTTGTAGTTCAAACATACAGACGCTTTCAGGAGACCATTTTATACTCCGTGGTGATATATTTGGTCATTCTCATGATGTCTTTGATAAGAAGTAATAATCGGGAATTTTAAAGAAATTATAAATTATAAAAGTTAGCACTTTTCATAGAAATTACACAGTTATAGAAAAAATTCATCATTGTCCTACTTTAATTGAGGGATTAATATTTTATAAGGGCTCAAGATAGTTATCCTTCGATTAAAGGTTGAGGTTGAGCAGCGACCGAAAGTGTGCCGTGGTCTTATCAGCGTTGTCCAATGTTTGCAGAACATTTATCAACGAACTGGAAGCTGTTGCTAAAGCAAATATTGATCCATTTTGAGTTCATTTGTAGATTGTCAGTATGTAGTATGTTATTCCATTTAGTTTCCGATCTAATTTCTTTTTCTTTATTTTCTGCTGCAAGCGCACTGGATTAAAATGCGATTAGAAGTCTTATCGTGATTATGAGTAAGTATGGAATCTTTTGTCATGGGACTCTTTCGGACTTCGAACATTTCTACACTTCTCTTCCTCCAATTTTGTAACATGCACCTCACTTCGGTGAATACCAGCTAGGAAAACCTATGCCTTATTTTCTTGATGCCGCTTGACCTTTCTTGAACAGAATATATTTCTGCTAAATATGTTATCATGGCATGTACTTGAATAAAAAGCATTCTCTTTTGGAAGGAGCAGCAGTGGCTTGGTTCATTCTTCCATAAACTATAGATCATTGATGTTGCAAGGTTTTACGTATTCCTTCTCCTTTGCATTGATTTTTTATGGAAATCCAACAGGCTTCTGAATTATTCAAGGATTTTTCAAATATTTCTCTTTGCTGATTTCTCTCTTTGATAAAGCACTGCCTGCTTGGAGATGGGTGCTTCAGATAGCATCCGCGGTTTTGTTTTATTTAGATGCCCCGATTTTGACAACCCACTCTCTTATTCTTTCGTGTTCTGAAACAATTTAAATGCATATTGAAGTTTGCCTGTGCATTCCATTTTCTTCTTCAAACAAAAGTTATCTATGTTGTGTGTATGTGTTTTTTTAAATACAAATTTTCCCTCCATTTATTTTAGTATATTTCCACCTTCCCGGCGTATTCGCCTTGCAAGCCTTATTTTCGAATGCTGAATGTAAAAATGAATTGATTACGTACTTGTATGTACTTGAATCAGCGACATCTATTGGTAAACATGCGAAGTAGCTGTGTAAATGACAATGGTTTTGTTTTTGCCAGTTTGCTGTTACTTTATTGATATCATTTTGAAAGTTTTCTATTTAGTTTTATTGGATTATTCAGTATATAAAGGCCTCAATCATGGAATGTTCCAAATTGCATTTTTGTATTCATTGTTTTTTTTTTTTATTTGAAGCAATCTGCTTATCGAAGCCCATCAGATGCTTTTAGAAACTTGTGATTATCTCGTATACTAATTGTCGGTTTTGGTTTTAATGATTTAAGAGTAGTGACTTCGATTTCATTGTCAGAAAACGGCCTAGGAAGCGGGGAAAAAAGACTTATTTGACGAAAAATGGGGAAAAGTTGTTGAAAATGATGAAAATACCAGTGACAAAATGATTAAATTTCATACAAGCACCTTTTATTTCAATTAATCATATTTTGTTTTGTTTAGGTAATACTTTTCTAATTAATTACTTTTCATTAAGCAATTTAAATTGCGCACTGTGAGCCCACATCTTTTTTTCCTACAACAGAATACTCAACAAATGCCAAAAGGAAGCAGAAAATGCGTTTGATATAAACTTGAGTGGATCCCATGTGCATTTAAATTTTCCCTCTATTATGCTAGACTTAAAATATTTCTGAAAGAAATGAAAATAAATTTTCTTGTAGTACTAACTAGTAAATTAAGAAAACCATCAACCACCCTTAACTTTTTTCCTGTGATAAACTAATTTTTTTTAAAAAGATATTTAATTAGTAAGCATAAAGTAATTTTTACAAGTGCTATTCTTCAGACATAATAAATTTATAAATAATCATAAGAAATCGAAAGATGGGAACTATTATTATAAGAGGCATTTGAGAAATTTGCTAATTGATAATAATTTTTAGATAAATAGCGAACTTAACTATAAGTGCCGTGTTCAACTAATTTTCTCTTAGATTTATTGAAAAATTATTATTAGAAGACATAAATTTAAATTCTGGTTTTAAAGTTGCATCCGTCTGCATTATTTAAATAATATATTATTACATATTAGTTAATTATGATGGTTATTTGTTTAAATTACTGAAATAACTTGCTTACTTTTGATTTTAAGTGTAATTACTTGAATGAATGCATTGTGAAATTGAAATGTTGGAGCAAAATTAAATAACTAAAGTTCTTGTTTTTATAACAATATTTTTAAAAATTAGGGAAAATATAAATCTTGTTACATTTACGTTCGATTTTTTGTTTGATAATTTTTATCATGTGAGAACATAATGTTTTGTTTAGGAGGTTTTGATGTCTCCGAAATTTACGGGCAAAAAATATTTTTAGTTGCTTTTATCAGTATTGCATTATTATGTATTTTTCTTTGAAAGAAGATGCTTTTTTAAAAGGTTGACTTGATTTTGCTAGTATTGCTTTATTGTTACGTAGACTTCTTTGAAAACAGATACGTTTTAAAAAGGTTGACCTGCTGTACCTGTATTGCTTTATTATTACGTAGGCTTCTTTGATTAGCTGATGCATTTTTAAAAGTTTGACGTTGAACTATGACATCATACCTGCTATTTCATCTCAAAATCGGTCGAGCTCCAAAACTTTGTCGGCTAGAAAAATTGAAAATGAAAGTTCAATCCGGTTTAAAATTGTTAATTATTTAAACTAATTAAGATAACAAAACAAAACAAACCAACAAAAAATAATGATGCTTTCTTTTGATAACTTGAAATTTACGATCGAAGATTTCATTATACAGGTATTATATATAATATTCAGTTTGGAATGATAGTGAACTTTTTTTGGGGGGGGGGGGAGGTAGTATCATGAATGAAAATAAGAACTAGTTGGTATCCATTTGTTGCGGAAAATAATTTTGTTACATGTTGCTCATCATTTTCTCTTTTTATATGATTTTAATTTTTTTGTTCACTGATACATTATTTTTGAAGAAAAAAAATTAATTACACTTCAAATTTATGTTCTTTTACATAATCCCCCTAACTTTTTTATTACACTCATTTTAATGTATAACTATGGCAACATGGTATACTGACGGCTTATTATCATCTATACTAGTTTTTAGGTTGGAGCTCAATACCAATACTTATACTTTATCATCTCGTTGAGCGAATAATTTTTAAATATATTTTGTTCTGTGAATTTTCTAAATAAAATTGTTGTTTTTCTCTAGACCTTTGATTTGTGCGATTATGGGGGAACTTTCCACAATTGATGATCCGGACGCGATATGGACACTTAATCCTATACACTCGGGAAAAATAATTCGATGCATAATTCATCCAATACAAGTAATTGTTCATTGTTTCGAAAAATAAATATATGCTAATTAGTTATTGTTTCAAGTTGAATTTACCGAAAAATTAGTCTGCATTTTCTTATCACTCAATAATATTTTTAGCAATTAAAATAAATAAATAAAACATCGAAATAGGATGCATTCTCTTGATTAGTATTTGAGAAGAGGGGACATCCGGACTAAAAATATTAATCTATCATGTCTACTTCCCTTAAACCCTGCTGTTCTATTAAGATCTATATAACCTAAAATAAAAAATTTTCGATCATGAAAAAATATGTTGGAATATTTTCATGACATTTTTTTAACATTGTTGGTAAATAATATAAATATGTACTCTTAAAGGTATTTATGTTTACTTATATTACGATGGAATATTTTTCAATTTAAACCTGATGTATAATTCGGGTCAGTATGATCCAATGCAAAACTTAATTTAATTTTACGCATAAGTGATCACTTCTGTTTGAAATAATTCAAAAGAAAAGGATAACAATAGTTTCCCTAATTTATCCGTTTACGAAATCTATTTCATTGATGTATGTGTTTGGTCATATGACACGAGAGCACGTGCAAGATCACAAAGTTGATATGGTTGACAGGGAGCCAAACTATTTGATTTTATTTTCTGCTATATTTCACTTTCCTGAGAAGATGAGAGAAAAAAGTGTAAATCGCCTAAATTTGAGTTACGCTGATATCAGAATCAGTATCCAAGTAAGAAAGTTCTAACTATTTTGATATCGATATTCAACAAATGAACTTCAAATATCTGACATAGAGGTAGTGCGTCTTCCTCGTGTTCTGGGAGTCCCGGTTCGAGCATGGCTGTTCTTCTGTGTGCTGTCTGTGAGGTGTGTGATTGTGCCCCCCCCCCTGTAAAAAGGGGCTGTGCAATCGAATGTGGTGAGTGTGTAGCTAAGTCGTACTCTTGGCCCTAGTTGGTGCTGCTTCAAAAACAAAAGGTGTTCCTTTCGGCTTAAATCTGCTGCTGTATCAGCAGGGGACTTGTCCAATATGGCAAGTGCCATAAGTAACAACAACATATTCAATCTAAGAATGATGAAATAAAGTGAAAGTTGAATCCGCTTCCACATTCTTCTCAAACAGTTGCTAATGTTATAAAAATTACTCCAAGGGGTCTCAAGATATGCGGTGGCAAGGGTAACAGACTTTAAGTTAGTATTCAATTCAACAATTGAAAACGAAATCATAAAAATGACTAATTTTAAAGGTGAAAAGATTTATGGAAATCGGTGGGAAAATATCGAAAGTAAAACTCTTCAGCCATATATTGGATTATTGATAGCTGGCGTTAATAAATCATATGGATAATCCACAAGAAGCTTACGAGATGAAGAAATTGGCAGAAATATATTCCTTGCGACAATATTCCTCGAATCATTTTGCGCCCTATTGTGAGTAATTTGCTTTAATAATAATTGCACTTGTCAAGGAAGAAGAAATTTCGATAAAGTAGCTGTAGCGTGAGATATCTGAGTAAAGTGATTAGAAATTCCACTAAAATTATATAAATCGAATGAAAATATTACTGTAGATGATCAACTAATAGAATTTTTTGGCCGATGTCCTTTCAAATAGTGTATACCAAGTAAGCCATCTAAATATGGGATCAAAATATGGACTTAATGTGACAGTAAAACCTCGTATTTTATCAATAATATAAATTTCCAATAGAAAAGAACCAGAGTCAAAGTTAGAGAAAAATCATGGAACGTGAGTAGTCTGAGATTTTACTTATGGGTGTTCTGGGAACATTTCATGTGATAATTTTTGACTTTATTGCTATTGTTTAAACCATTTCTTAAATAACACTTGCTAGAAAGGTTAGTTTACTGAAGCGGGTCATATTGACCGAAATGATCCAGACCATACGTTAATCAGTAAGAGTTATAGAGATACGTGAACTAATTGAAAAATTCAAATAAGAATGCGATACATTCAACCCTGTTGTTCTGATCGTATTTACCCTACGTATTGTCCAATTTTCTGTTACAGTTTATCAGATAATCAAAACTTTGATTTAACAAGTAAAATAAATAAAAATTTAGTCAATTCCAGCTTAGATCAACAAAAAAAATTTTTAGCTACTTTTTATTAAATAATTACAATTAATGTAAATAATTGATAAAAAAATCATACCTGATCAAAACTAAATCATGTTCGTTTCCGTTGAAAATAAATCAGAACACACACAATTGGCGTTGAATTTTCAATGCCAATTGTGGTAACGCAAATGCATGAATTTTCTACGCCAGTTGGGGCAACGTAATACAGATTAGAAAGTTTTTTTTTATTCTGTATTATTTTAATTCAAAAGTACTTCAAAATGAGTCCTAAAAATCGATTAATTAAAAATGTTAAGTTTTGAATGCATCAAACATTAATAAAATCAATCGTTTAAAATAATTGGCCGAAAACATGATAAGCAAAACCTCATTAGTGTGTGGGGGGGAAACAAACCGAATTCATTACTTAATTGGCTGCGGGGAAATAAAGATGTTTGGCGGGAAAGTTAGTTTTTAATTAATTAATGAAAGATTACTGAATTGATATTTGAAAAAACTGTATTAACATCAAATGTCGTCTACTACAAGTTTAAAAAAAAAAAATTTTACTTGAACTAGAGTGAATAAATAAAAAGTATTTTATTAACGATTGAACATTTGAACAAGATATATTTATCTTTTATGTGATCGATTACTGTAATTTCAATTTTGAATACAGTTTTCAGTAATGAAGCAAAAATCTTTTAAAAATATTTGAGTCTTGAATACAAGACTGTTTATGATAAGCCGATAAATATTTTCATTTTAACTCGCTTTACCATTTAAAATAATTTTTTAATGCAATGAAAGGCCTAAATTGGAAAACTAAGGACTCATTTCCCAACAGCAAAATTTGACTTTTTTCAAATCAATTAACTGTTCAAATAGCAAACAACCAAGAAATTTGAAATTTCTGCAGTTTGCAATTATTCACTAACTACGCATCGTTGCTAACTAATATGAAATATTCTCATTAATTTCACATAAAAGGGTCTATCTGTCTCTTACGTGGTCAATCGTTAATGTACTATGTCACCTTGAAATTCATATGTGGATTAAAATAGCATTAAATGTCTCAAATAGGGTGTGCCATCTAATTAGGAGGTTGAATTCATATGTCAAGGGACTAATATCGAAAACTTTATATTTTTTTGGTTTGAAAAATTGATTTTTTCTCCCGCATATCTTTAGCAAAGAAAAATTCGTTTGAATATTGAAAGTAATTTCCGGAAAGAAATACCAGAAGCACTCCTGAAATATTCCACTCCAGATGAAACTGCGTCTCAGAACTGTGTCTCCTCAGCGAAATTGGATTGAAATCGGTGCAGTTTTCTGTTTTTGTGCTTCGGAGAGCTTATCGGTGCTATAAATCCTTATTTTGTTGGATGCCGTATAGCTTCATCGATCTGCTGTGAACACCCACGCGTAATCCTATTGTCTTTGGAAAAAATCGATTGCGTGACCATTTCGAAAATAGTAATCTTAACACTTGCATGTTTACCTTTCGTAGCCGCGACTTTGCTGTTAATTTGCACAAGAATTCTTCGTTTCGTAATATTATCTTTATCGAAATCATGACTGATTGGCTATTTTTGAATCATTATCATGTCATAACATGATGTTGTTTTGGGGATGAGGTTTTTGGCATCAACAAAAATCCGTAGGCGAAAAATAAAAATTTTTTATCTACACGATCATCTCAAAAAATCAGCATTTAATAACGCGTTGCCATTTCATTTACAAAAGCTCTGATTAAAAAAATAAGTTGATGACTACAGCAAATAAAACCTAGAAAAATGGCATTTTGAGCACGTGATTATATGAAATGGAATAAATAGGAAATGTGATATTTTTTAAAGTGATAAATGCGAGATATCAAAGGAAATGTGCTATACTAAAGTGACTCATTCAATGAAAAGATTAAAATGAATAAAAATATAATTCAACTTGCAAGAGCACGTGGTGCTTGGCCGATCGAGAAATTATGTTCTGACATGATACATTGAAATATGCATAGCAAATTTCATTTTAATCTTTGACTTTTTGTTTGTTTGTTAAGAATTTAAGCGGAATTAATAACTCATATTCGTCCAGAAGGGAAACTTTTTTTTCTAAGAATGAATTAGTGTTGTCAAAAATTGATTATGGAGGGATTATAATAGAATTCTTCATAGAAAAATATTCTTAAAATTTAATATTGTTTACAATGCATTAATTATTGAATTTAATTCATAGATTTCAATTGATTAATTTTTGTGTGTAAGTTAGTGCCAGCATGAAAATATAGCCGTTCTTATTTCGAATCCCCATTTTAAAGTTGTTTAAATTTGACCCAGAATAAATAATTATCAAATACAGCATACAGAAAAATGAATTCCATATTTTAAAAAAATGCAATTTTAAGGGTTGGACGCCCCCCAATGCAAAATATGTTCAATTGATATGCCTTCTGAAAACTAGTGATGGACGAGAAGAGGGTGTCTTATTTGAATGTGCCTTTGGTATTTATAATTTTTTCATCCTTGACCTTAGCTATTCCATGATAGTAAATGGCGCTTGCACATTAAAAAAACAGAACACGATAAAGAAAATTTGATATAAAAGCTTTTCTTCCCAACCCTTTTAGGTCATTATTTTCCTTCATTTTAATTCATTCTTGTTTTTGTCAGTTTCTTCATAAATTTAAACGTTTACATTCTTTTCAACAGTTTAAATTAAGGTTTCTGTAATAGCTTCTTTTTTCGCTGGCATTTCTGATTTCCCCGAGCAAAACTGAGGGTGGTGGAGAACACTCCTCCCCCACCTTCTGCAACTTAATAGATATTGATGATAAATGTGAAGTGGGGGCGACCAGGGGAATTTCTTAAAATGTTGTGTATAGGGAGGTGACATTATGTCAAAAGGATTTGAAAGAATTAAAATGAATTCTTTCTTTGCTTGAGATGTAAGGCCTTGGAAGACTGCAGCACATGTATGCGCCTCTTTGTTCTTTTTCTTGCATTTCTGACATAAATTGCACCGGAATAGAATTGTCGTAACAATTTATTTCTAAAAATTTTGCCATATGTTCTGTGTCAAGTTAGCTCATTGTATTAGAATTATATATGTGGTTTTCCTAGGTGGCATGCAATGCGCATTCAATAAATCATTGTCATCTTGAAGAAAGTATGCAATAGACTTGGGGTTGACCTATTATAATCCAGGCTTATGCAGTTTTTTTTTTTCCCCTTCTCTTTTTAAAAATTGTCTTGTTCCATTAGACGTTTTTAATATTGTTGTTTTGGCCAACGCATCTTGCGTTCATACTTTTTTTTTTAAATCTAGAATTTGTTACTTGTATTATTTTCAAGCATACAAAAGAATTTCCTGATTCGAGTCGAATTATATGATTCAGATGTTTGTTTTGCCAGTAGATGCTGACTATCTGCGTGATTGTCGATTCAAATAAAAAACAAATTCTCTGACCATTCTTGTTTTCCCTTGTCTATTTGTAAAAACAGATTATAAAAATAATTAGTTATTCTAAATTAATTAGTATAAGATTATTATTTAATAAACAATGAAGGAATAATTGATATATTGATTCTTGATGAAATTAATTTCCTCATCGTGGTGATTGATTAAATTGAAGATTCTAGAGCATCCCCCCTTCTTTCTATTTCGTTTTGTTTTTTAAATAGGATTTTGGTTATCAGTCCATTTCACAACTCTTCATAAGAAATACACTGTGACCCAATAAGTAAATTCTTTTCTACTTTTAAAAAAACACTGAAAATGTCTGTATACAAATGCAAAATGATGGTTGCCCATCTTATAATGTTCACAAAATAACATGGGCAAAACGTTATAAACGCGCTCGTGTGCGTGCGTGCGTGAGAGAGAGAGGAGGGGGGGTTTCAAAGACATAGATGACACTTTGAATATTTGTTTGTTTTATTTCATGACGGGAGGCATGCGCATTATATACAAGCAGAAGCGACGAGCACGACACAAAACGGAATGAGGAAAAGCTAATGAAATTTTTATCGCTGTGAATATATACTGTTAGATTTTAATAGGGATCTTTGACGCACGTCAATCACTTGTACATCTCGTGCAAGGGAATCATGGAGATTTTTTAAAGAAATGTGCTTGACTTGACAATTTTTATCCCTTCACTCGGCATATGAGATCAATCAACATTTAGCCGTTTCAGCAATTTTATAAAGCTTCTGTTCAATTCATTAACTAAAACAAGTGGAATGGATCAGGAAATAAGAAAATATTTTTAGAATTAAGTTGCTATGGCTAAATTAAGATAAAAATTTGAAAATTAATTAGGGTTTAAGAGTTTCCCGAAGGTTTGTCGTGAGAACCTTTGTTAGTGGTAGTCTTCCTATAAGAATCTATCTAAAAGAACAAAACTTCTGGTAAACAGAAAGGTTCTGAAGAAAATCATATCGAAATCAGAATCGTATCATCTTTCATTCTTTATGGGAACCGAACTAGGTTTTTGGTTTATTATTCATTGGAAGGGTAATAATATAGTTGAATTCCATGAAAGAATTTTCTGATAAAAGAAAAACACAATTTAAACATCTGAAATGAAGAATAAAAGAACTATTTTTTCATACTGAAAAGCCACTGTGACCAGGTTAGCGCAAAGTGCATTTTCCAAAGCTATGTGTGATTACCTGATTGGTTGAAAGTGATGTCTTTATTTGTTTAGTATTTGCATTTTTCATCCATTATCTAGGGTGTATACCGACATCGTCTATGGGAGGATCTTGAAGGAACTGAAGCGGCTGTTTAAGGGGAGGGAGGGGTTAATTGAAGCTGTGCCACAAAATGTTTCGCAAAGTAAGGAAAAGAAAAAAATAAAATAATTTATCTGCTACTTAGTTTATTTTCTCCAAGCTGAAAAAAGGTAGGAATAGATTTTGATTGGTGCATTAAAAATTTCTTTTCTATGAGGAAGAAAGGAATTTCTTAAAGAAGTTTTTAATGAAATGTATTTTTTTGCTACGTTCCTCTTTTAGTTTTTGGCATCCGTCCAGGCAATAAAACAGTGAAATAGTTTTGGAATACCATTAGTTTTCCTTATAATAATATATAAAGCACTTCCTATTCTCGATACAAAACTGCTTTCATTTTCCAAAGCTTATTAATGTTGATAACTTGCCAGCAGGAATTTAAATAGATATTCATATTAGTTTTGTCCACAGAAATAATCGAATAAATATATCAAGTGTTTCCTTTGTGTTTACTTCAGAAAAATTTTCAAATTCGTTTGAAATGTAATAGTTTTTTTTTTTTTTTTTAAGAAACTGCTGATATTTCAATAGCTCTGAAAGAGTTATGAAAACCGTATTCTCTGATTTTACTGAGGAATATATATACTAATTAATCTTATTACATTTAGTTAATATATTTAGTTTTTTGATCTACAGAGTCAAAATGACTGCAGTTAATTTCGTTTCTGTTTAGAATTTTCTGAGTTTTTTTTTTTTTTAAGTAAAGTCGTCAATCTCTTACTTTTTGTTACATAAAACAATTGTTTTTCACAGAGAACAGATGCGCATCATGTAATAATTAGCTTTAAAAAACATCAAGGCGTTTGTTGATTTTTTTTATCTTCTTTTTCTTCCAAACCCGTGGCATTGAGGCGGTGAAAAAAGAAAGGGAGGGGAAAAGGGAAAGAAAAAGAAGAAAAGAAAAAAAAATCTCAACATTTAATTTTGAGAATGGTATGGTATGGTATTCCTCTTTTAAATGAGAAAATAATCGTGCCTTTTAATTAAATCGATTTTAGACTTTCTGATTAGCGCTTTGAAATAATGTCTACCGAAAATAGATTTTTAGCATATCGTTAACTTCGAATTTCATAAACATTTTTTTTAAAATCTGTAATTTTGCATACCCTTTTATTTACAAATTTAAAGCCATTCTTTTTTATTCAGCAATGCTAATAAAAAGAATAAATAATATTTTACAAGTAATTTTGTTCAGTACATATTTTTTAGAAAAATATAACATGATTTTAAATCAAGCTGCCCCTCCCCCCTTCAATTGTGGTTGCTCATTGGTTTTGAACATACTGAATGAATTGAGCATTACAAACGTTTCATCAAAATTTATCGTTTAAGAATTCGTAAATTGAACCGTGAGTCGGGGACATATTTAATGTTTCATTATAATTCAAAAATCTGAATTAATATTGTTTCTAAAGGCAATCATGAGAACTGATCTTAAAAATAAATTACATACTTGCCATTTATGAACCGTATAACAAGTTTATTAAATCCTTCAGCTGTAAATATTCTGTCAAAATATCATCATTAATTTCTTGTATCCTCATACCGCTGATTTAGCGTATGAGGATAACGTAAATTATCCTCATACGTAAATTGATATTGTAACGTAAATTGCTAAATTAACGTAGATTGTAACGTACGTGTAACGTAAATTGCTTCTTTTTCGAAAATTCCACATTGCGCTTCATCAATGGATGCACGACGTCTGCCCAGTTCCTTTGTGCATTTTGATGCTTTGTTGAAAAACAGCTTTTTGATAGTTTCCGTCTCTCGGTGATGAAACCTTTGGTGTTTATGAGCTTGTCAGATTCCGCCTTTACACTCAACTGAATCTCGAGCCAGTGGGCATATAAATAGAAATCGTTGAATCCAATTCACCGTGTTCCCGAAATAGTCTACTCATTTGAAGGTAACCAAACATTGGCTCATTTTGGCTCCTGACCCACAACTCTTCGTTCCTGACCCCATTGTAAAAAAGCAAGTGAAAGTGTTATTGCCCCCCTCCCCTCTCTTTTTCTACGCCCTCCCCATCTCTCCCTCTGTTGCCCTTGCTTGTTCTGTTATCAATTGTTTTTCGCTCCAGACGGCCATTGGAACATAAGGGAATACCCGTATCTCCGCGAATAGCAAACTACGCCTTCTTTAACATTTGCTGTCGAACTTTCAACCAGTTTGTGCTACTTGTACAGAAGTTGCTTATAAACCTGCATACTTATGAAATAAGTCATGTAGTAGCTTTTTTCAGTGTGAAAAATGTGAGTACGCATGACATTATTCATGTAAACACCCCCTTTGTTACCAATATCCCTTTTTTTATCTACCATTGCATTGCCTTTCTGGACGATACATCTTAATTTTTTAGTCCCTCCCCCTCGTGATTATTTAGCGATTCGAAACTTTGTGGTATTACGACCTTGAAAGTACATTAACCTGAAGTTTAAGGTTGAACGAATAGCTTTATTTTTTTAAACAAGAGCGATTGAATAATGTGAATAATATATATGGTACATTTTCTCAATTTCCAAAAAAGGAAAAAGAGGAGAAAAAAAGCCATCTGTTTTATAAATTTATGCGCAATATTTCTCTTTTGTTCTCTATAATATATTGTATTAAATAAATGCTTTTCAGAATTTAAAGTTGTTTTTTTTAATCCTATAATATCGACGAATTATTATATATATTTTAAAAAATATTTTTAACCATGCCATTAAATTGTGAAAGGCAGTTTTATCTGGCAGACGACTTTTTGTCTTTGTATGCAATTTTGAAAATCGATTTATTTTATGTGTTGCTATTTCTTTCCCAGGATTAGCTGATACGATTGTTAAAAAGTTTCGCTTCCATTTCTTTTGGAACTGTAAACCACATGGGATCTTACTAATAACATTCTATCTGCGCATTTTTCGATGATATGCCAACATTTCTTTCAGAATAACATTCTTTATACACAGATATTGCTAAAAATGTTATCTGTGTCTTTTTCTACTTCAAAATCGTATGAAAATGAAATTTTTAAAAGTGGATTTGTATAGCTTTCAGCGTTAAAAAAATTATGAATTAAATATGCTATTGCATAGATTTTAAAAAAATGATATAAATATTTATTCAGCATTCTGTTTTCGAAATATCTTTGGAAAGTATGCCGTTTTTAAATTTGTAATATGTAACAAAATATTTACTTTCTCATCTTTCCATTTACTGGGAATTCAATTTCTATTCTGTAATCTAGTGACTTTTATCACATGATTTCATCTTTTTAGTTTTAGCTGAAGATATGTGCTAGAGATTATCTTACTATCTCATTTTCATCATAGAATTACGTGTACCTTTCTTATCAAGATTATTATCTACGGAATGAACGTGTCATTTTTATTATTTTATATGAAAAAATCAAACGTCATATAATATTAAGATTATGTAGAGGAGGTGAGAGAGGATGCTAGCTATAATTGAAAAGCATACAGATTCAACATAGGATAATCTATTTTTGAAGACTTACTAGAATGTTTTTATAAAAAAAGAAGAAGAAAACTTTTTGAAAAAAAAATTGTGAACTAATGTCAATGAAGTTTGAAGCTTTGACAAAGTGCAACATATTGTTACAAATAAATTACTGTAATAAATTGATCGAATGAAAATTCAAACTAGTAAAGAAAATTATACTACTTCGATCAGATTTTTTCTTCTTTCTTTTTCTTCTTCTTCTACATATTTATTTAAACCTGTATTTTGATTCATGTTTTAATGAAAACGATTTTTTTCCCTTATTAATATATTAATCTTGGATTTTTCATTATCGTTTGCAGTTTCGCAAATGCGATATTTTTTCTCATTTCTTTAAAGCAATAATTTTTTTAAAGATTCTTTGAATAAATATTCGTTTGTTAGATTTTCCATTACATCACTGTTTAATGAACTGCGTCGCCACATCTTTTATAATAGTTAGAGGAGATAAAGTAGACTTCATTTTTGTATTGTTGATTTAAAATATATGAGGCAACAAAAAAAAAAAGAAATTAAAGGACGCCATGGAGAGGGAAATTTTTGGATACAATGAAGCTATTTCACTGAATACTAAAATATGAATAGTCTTTCTGATCTTTTTTTTTTTTCAGACTTTGTGTATACATAACAATGATTATCTTCATTTTTTTTCCTACATTCATATAAAGAAAAATTGCTTTTTAAAAATCTTAAAGGATATATTAAAAATGCCTGGAAGATTTTTTCTCCTTTTCTTTTCTAAAGAAGTGTTAATATATAGTGTGAGAATTATGAAACTTGTTAAATTCTGCTGTAGGGTATTAAGTAAAATATTATAGCCCTTTCTGAAAAAGACCAGGCATGTATATCATAATATAATATGCCCAAATATTTTTGAGATTTCTTTTGATTGGATTTTAATATTCGTGTAAAATACGAAAACATCTCTGTCTTCAACGCTTTCACGTTTTTCTTTTGCAAAATATTTCCAAATATTCTTTTGCTCATTTTTATTTTTTTCAGTCTCCATGGTCACGATTTAAGCAGTTGATCGATTTTTTTTCTGATATTTTCATTAAAACGATTACTTCTAGTTTCAGTAGTTTTCTCTTAGTAATCGTATTGAAAATGCACGAATGCATTTGAAAATATCCATTTTAGTTTGCATCACTGGAAATGTGCCGTGAGAGGTTTGTAGCACTCATCGTAACGTATCATTTAGTTAGATGACAAAAAAATTTGTGACTAGAATTTTTCGTGTGAATTTGGCAGTGAAGATATACGTGAAATATTCTTCTTTTATTAGAAAAAGTTACTACGAATTCTGGATGTTTATTGACAGTTATAAAGAAAAATATCAGTTGTGTACTTAGGAACTATTTTTGGCAATAGCTGCTGAAGTTACCATTAAAATTTTTGTGATAACTTTAATCTAGTTTTTTAAAAATTATCTTCAAAGATAAATTTTACGTTTTATTTATGAAATATCTCAGTAATATAATATACAGGGATAGAAACCGATAGAGAAAACTCGTGATTGTTTCAAAACCAGTTTAAACTGCGTAATGAATTAAATTAATTAAGACAAATAATGTCTGAAAAAATAATGGTACTCACATGATAACTTGAAATTTACGTTCGAAGATTTCATTTTTTTAAAGACTATCTAAAATAATAAACAGTTATTTAATTATTATATATTTTAAGTTTTCTCTACAAAATGCAAGTGCACGTCTTATGTGCAGTAACAAATCTATTGTTTAATAACTTTTCATTTCCTATTAATCATCCATTTCATTTTAGTTGTTAGCAAACAATGTTTTTTGAATATCATTCTATTTTAGTCACCAGATATCAGCTATAGTTTGTACACATGTTGTAAAACTATCTTCGATCATTTTTTGAGTTGATATGAATCATACTTAAGTGTATCAGCTCTGCAATGTAAACATATATTTTTCATCCTTAGTTTTTATTCAAGTTTTCATTTTAAAGCTCATGGTTTTATTCAAAACTGTGAAAAACGAACATAATATTTTTAAATAACAAACAATAAATGGTTTGCAAATGACAAAATATATATTGAGTCTTTCCAAGTTACGTTAATTTAAATATTTAGCTTGTGAAAAACTGGTTTTATTTAAGCACAATATATATCTTGGCTCGACATCAAAGCTACTGATCTCATTAATATCAATACCATCTTGGTCATTTCTTTCTTTTTCTCCTTAAACTTTCCTACCAGAAATGGAATTTCATTATAGCTAGTACCAAAAAAGAAACATGTGAACGGATGAATAGCCTATCTCTTTTTCAATCCACGTCAGATTTCCCATTTACGAGAGAATCCCAAAAGAGCTGCATAATCATTTCCCGAGACATCAAATTAATGTCACTGTTAAGTGAATTTTTTTTCCCTCCCTCTCTCCACTATGACTAAAATGAGCTGGCAGCTGCTCGTGTTCGCTCATTCGTGTAAACGGTAGCCATCTAAAATATATCTAGATAATCGTTTCGGTGAAAACAAGTTATCAATATACATTTTTGCGCAACTATTCTCTTACCGGGAACCAACAATGACATCATTCAGCATTCTAGAAGGGCATGTGCTTTTCTCAGCCGCTTGCTGGGTTGATTTAAGCCACTTAAGAAGTAATTGATCTACCTCTGTTTTCAGATGGGCAATAAATGGAAGTTTTGTTCGTATCGTGATTTGTTTAACATTTTAAGATAGAACTCAAAAAATTGCGCGTTCGAGCTCCTTTCTTATGTAATGCTCTGTAGTTACCAAATTTATTGGGTTGAGAATCTTATGTCGAATTAATTTTTCTCGATAGTTATTTCATTTCGATTCATGCTTTTCGTTAGAAATGTCTTTCTAAAATTTTACTGCATTACTGAAATAATGATATCCTCTTTTAATTGGTATTCGATTTCAAAAAGCTGACATATATTACTCGCAGCGCTAAGATCGTATGTTGAAGTTACATTTGTTTTGGGTCCACTATCCAGCATCTATCGCTAATG
Organism: Argiope argentata; assembly: GCA_026289955.1. Taxonomy (NCBI): domain Eukaryota; kingdom Metazoa; phylum Arthropoda; class Arachnida; order Araneae; family Araneidae; genus Argiope; species Argiope argentata. The sequence continues at coordinate 232,016 of JAOUZG010036556.1, read as the reverse complement.
CCGCAAATAAAGATAGTATTGGCAATCTAGCATTCGTTGGCGATACGAAAGAGTATTGCTTAGTTGATTTTTTTAAATTGATTTTTGTTATTTGATCTTTTACATTGTGGTCGATGTTATTTAAGACACCATAAGTTGTATTTTTCTAGTGTTTCAAAAATCCGATAAATTCTGAATCGACATTTTTAAGTGCTGCTGTTTGGGAGAATAAATTATTAGCACTTTGTTATGATTCTACATTCTGATATTCATATAATAACAAAATTATGTATTTCATTTCAATACATTACAGCCAATGTAACTGGAGCTATTTCAATAAATATTATACATTTTTTATTATTGAATTTTTTTAAAAAAAAATATTACGGTTTCTAAAGATGGCTTTTTTTGTTCTTTGTATAAAGAAACATAAGGAATGGCACCCTTTGTTTTCTCCGCCTCTACAAGTAAAAGAAAGTGGGGAAAGAATAGAATAAAGAATATTAATTTATAAATTTTTTATTACTTAAATTAAATTTAAACAATTCAAAATATACCTATTGCTAGCACTAATTTTTCAATTTTGTTATCATGGAAGCAAAAGCTAAAGTAGAGTTATATTCTCTTATATGCTTGTGAGATATATAATTGGATTTGAGTGAAACCTTGGTTGGTAAATCCTTCCAAGTTTCCTGCAGATACAGCCTGCTCCTTTTTTTTTTTTTAATCGTGACACTTATTTCCCACTTGCTTCTTTTTCCCAGGTCAGACAAAAAGAGCAGGAATCCATCGTAATTCCACTTCTAAACTCTCATAGCTCGAAAACTTCTCTTCGTCCACTAAATCGCTTTACACCTCAATTTCATTTATTTTCGACTGGAAAGATTCGTCAGCATTTTCCTTAACTTCTCATTTCCTACTATTTCGATTTATGATCTAAATTGCTCGATTTACACAATTTCATCCCATTCTTATAGCCCAAATGTGTGAGGGGGAGCATGCATGTGAACAATCCGAACATATGAATTATTGCCAAATGACGATTAAGAATTTCTTCCCGATTTCACGACCAAAAATACAAATAGAACAATTTTAAGCATTAATCTTATTATCAATTTTTTTAAAAAAATTAGTAAATTTCGAATATTATGGCACCGAACCGTCAACAAATTATTAAAAGGTAAATATTAAAAATATATAGAAATAAAAAAACATTAAAATTATATATATATATATATATATATATATATATATATATATATATATATAAATGGATAAATGTTTTATTCGTTAATGGAATTGCAAATTTGTGTATGTATTGGTACCTGCAAACAACTTAACAAATTTGCAAATCAGAATTCATATGAGCTGATGATACGTTTCTAATCTTTTTATAAAATAAAATCCATTTTGTAATGAAAAACATTTTGTTTTATTTATAAGTAGAATGCAGATAGTGGTTTTGAGTTAATCATTACCGACATTGTGCTCCCAGGGAACTATATATGGATAATTAATTCAGATTAAAAGCTTGTTTGAATTTGCCGTAAACATAACATGAAAAATTTGTTGAGATTCTTCAATAAAAAATAAATACATACTGAAATTGATCTTCAGCAAACATTTTTGTAACTTTTCTGCTGACATTGTATGATGCATCGAATTTGCGGAAAGAATTCCTATTCAAGAACTGTTTTAATAAATCATTACATGACAGTTATTCTTATATTCTGGTGTAAAAGCGAATGTTCTAAGAGACGCATACCTTTTGGAAAACGTATGCTTGAAATAATAAAAATGCTTGGGATGAAATTCAGCTTTCTGAGTTGCCATTTTATTGATTTTTAAAAATGACAACAAAGATGAATATTTGCTCCCTTTATTCCTTGGCGTTCATCTAGAACAACTTTTGGCAGTGACACAAAATATAGCATAAAAGAAACCTTAAGCAATTTTATTGTTAAAAATTGCCATTTGCGTCAGCTTTCTATGATTTTATAAAAATTTAGTTTCAGTTTTTAATGTGTTACATTGTTCATTTGAAAAATGGCAAAGATGTACACAAATTAAGAGTTCAATAATAATGTTAATAAATGTAGTCCAAAAATAAAAGTAATGATTTTGCATTCTTTTCTTGGAAACGCTCAGACGTGCCTATGTTCCATTTCTCAAGTCTCTTGCTTGGCTGATTTGATAATTAAATTTTATTTTTATGAAAACCTCCAATTTTTTATTTTATTTCGATGTGAATTCTATCCCTTACGCTGATGTGAAATATGATGATGAATAAAGCGATAGATTGTTTTTTTATTCTGCTTCGTATTCAATAGTTTTATTCTGTTGAGTCTCTTTCTTTTTTTCCCAAGTGGAGCATGTAGTTTTAAATTAAGACATAATTTTCTGGGACATATCCTTGCATCTCTCCCAAGAGGAATTTGAGTACTAACGCACAGATTTTGGTCCCTTCCCCCCTTAAAAATGCCTGGATTCGCCCCTTTAGCCATGCGTGAAGTGCGAGAGCGTGACTAGATGAACGGAAAGCATGTATACAACGCCTACGTAAGAATGACGTCATTTAAAATCGATCGGCCGTCATGGTTTGCTAATCATCCTGACCGAAGTTGGTAGACATATTGGGCCACCGAAATATTTATACAGACTTAATTAGAAATAGTTCAGATATAGTTTCTATGCTCATTATACTTATACCGAATATTAAAATGGCTAAAGCTTTGAACTGCTTTGGTTTTCAGATTTGAATTTTTGATTTTGCAGCTAATTCATGCAACTCAAGTATTAATCCTTTCTGTGGAATATAATTTGGGATACCGGGATTTATGTTAAATATTATAATTGTTCCAAAAATAGTAATCTAATAAAAAAAATGTTGAATGGAATTATACTATGCATTTAAACTACATCTTTTTCTCTCCATCTTATTAATTCTGTTTCAAAAACATAGAAAACAGAATCGTTCGTATAAGAACTACAGCTATCATCTTTGAACAATTAAAAGAAAAATTACACACGTATGATTGTGATTAAGTACAATTAGTCTGATTTCGGGCAGCTAATTGAATCCATTGTGATTATTTCATCTGTTCAAAAATTATGGAATTCTTTTATAGATGATAGATATTTATGACCTTTTATTTTTTTTATCTTGTATTTTCAAATCGATATAACTTAGCCAATTAAAATAGTTCATCAGCATTAGAAAAGAATTTTGTTTTCCAACTTTCCTCAGCGACGATGGAATCCAAAACAAAAAAACTTACCGGTAATTTATGCACTGCTCTAAATTGTTTATTCATCCAACTTGAACGTAAACTTTATTTTAGGCTATGGTGTATCAACTACGGAATTTTATTAAAATTGATATCGTTTGGTTTTTGTAATAATGATTTTGGAATCAGTTTATCGGTTATTTTTAGCAGATTGTGCTTCAAGTTTTATTTATTTGTTTGTTTAAATTTTTTATTTATATTTATTAGATTTCTTTTAGCATCCGATTCTCTGTACTGTTTACTTAAATATTATGTTCCATGAAAATTTTTAAGTAATTTGTGGTTTCGTTGAGAATTATTAATCTACATAATTATAGGTATTTTGTAGGTTTTCTTTTTGTATAAATATTTTAATTTACGGTATTTATATTTTGTTTGCATAAAGATAAATTAAATAGAAATAAAACATATAATTTATTTTAATAGAAAATTCGTACATTTGATGTATTTGTTTAGGCATTATTCTTCACTTAACTTTTCTTGAGATTTCTTTTTAATTCTAAGCTTAACAATTCTTATCAGAATAAGGAATAAGGTTTTATATAATGTTTAACTTTTTTTAAACTGAAAGCATAATGTTAAAAGGATGTTATTATTGTCTGCAAAGATTAATTTATCCTTGAAAATAAATCATCTTTTGCCTCTACTACTTGAAATCGATTGGTTAAAATCGATTATGTTGGAAATCTGTAATTGGTCACACTACCAATTAAATGGTAATAAATGTTTCTTTACATACCTGGATATAGAAGAATTTAATAAAAATTTTAATCTATAATTTTCAATTTACAGTATATCAAATTATTAAATCATAATCCATACATATAGTTATTTCTATATGTTATCTTTTGTCTCTGGCCGAGGTTAAATAGTAGTAATAATAATAAGCAATATTTATAATAATAATAGATTTATAGTATCAGGCTTGTTTCATAGTAGTTGCTCATTTATGTTAGAAAGATTCTAGTTCTTATTGTATAACATATCTGCTAATACCCTCTAATTAATCTTTGTTTGCATTTGCGTCGTGAGGAAGTCCTTATATTAATTCTGAAGGCTGAATCCATCTAAACCTTTTTTTTAATGGTAGTATTCAATTTAGTTCTGGACTTTTTTTTTCAAAAATAAAGAAATGCATCATTGCCATTTTGACCTTTGCTCTAGATATTAGTAAATAAATTTTAAAAAACCTCATAAATTAAAAAGTAAGAACTTAATTTAATAATTTCATAATCTTTATAAATAATTTTAATTCATTTATATAGTTTTTTTAAATGTTCTTTTTAAAAGAATAACGACACAAGTATATGGAAATGTAACTAAAAATTAAACACTTATTAAACTTTGGGTGTTATTAAATTATTTTATAAGAATATATAATTTGTGACGCCAGTTAAGATTTCTAATTTTAAAAAAATCACTTGTCTGTTTTTTTTTTTTAAATCTGAAGAGTTTTGCTTACAGTTGATGAAATGTAATTCGTTATTAAATTGTCTGTTTTGATGAAATGATTGTCTTCATATTTACAAATTTTAATAATAATAATGTGTTTATGCAGATATTTCCTTCTTATGAATGCCCTAGACTTTTTATTAGAACTTGTTCCTACATCATTTACTACTTATTGCTTTATATGGAATATTGAATAACATAGTTGAATGTCCTTTTAGAATTAGGAACAAAAAAAATTCTGAAGTTTTCAGTATCAAAACTTGTTAACATGATGTTTTTAAGATGGTGTATTTGTTGGAAATTTTGTAATATAAATAGAGAAATATTTATACATTTTTTGCTAAAATGTATAAAGTAAAGAAGGGGGTAGGGAGAGGGGAAAAAAAGAATCAATCTCAAAATGCTGTGTTTTGAAATTAACAATTTTCTAGCCAGGCATTTCATAGACAAGTTATTCAATCACTATTCAATTTAAGAGAGGAAAGGATTTTGTTATAATCTGAAAAATTATGATGATATTCTGTAGAAATTTTTAAAAAGTCTGATATTCAGTGAATCTCAGAGAGTATGACTTGTGAAAATAAGTTAATCAGTTTTGAGATTTTAATTCTGGAATGTGTGATAGCAATTTTAAACTTTCCAAACTATACTATTATTTATAATAGCAAAATTTAAATTAAATTATAAGTTAAAGAAACTAGATCTGTTCCTGAATTCCACTTCTAGCAGCAGAATGGGATGTTAGTATAACTAAACTCCTCTAGAAACATCCAAGTACAGGGTGAATGTAAGTAATGAGGTCTGTTGATTATCAGAAGCAGATCTAAATTTATTACTGGGTCAGATAGGGTTAAAGAGAATTCAAGTAATTAAATGAAAGCAATGCTAAGTAAAGAATTCTAAAAAACTATTCTCGTAAAACCTTGAATCAGAATTTCTTGATGATTATTTTGTCTGTTGTTTAATTTCATCTATGCTGATGTTTTAATCTTTATTATATTTTTTTTAAATATTAAGTTGATATGTGCGCTTTGTGTGTGTGTGTTTGCAAAAGTTATTGGAGCTACTATAATGCTTCATAAATGTTTAATATTTATTTATTTCTTCTTTTAGATGTCCCTCCTTCAGAACAAGAGGAATTATTCATCCGAAAACTTTTACAGTGTGCTGTGGTGTTTGATTTCATGGACCCAGTTTCAGACTTAAAAGGCAAAGAAATAAAACGGGCAACATTAAATGAGTTGGTAGATTACATTACTGCTGGGAAAGGTGTGCTAACAGAACCTGTTTATCCAGAAATCATTCGAATGGTAATTTCTTATATTTTCATTTTATTAGCAAAATAATTATATTTATCAGTTAATTGGTTGAACATTCTAGTAAATAGTATATTCCCCCAATTGTACTAAAAGAGCTTAAGATCTTTCTATATTTTAATCTAATTGGGAGAGGGAACTTTTTAGTGTGAATTATCATATCAGCAATTAGATGTCAGCAATAATCTACCAGCAATTAGATGTCAAATCTCTCTTGAAGTCACATAGTGAGGTTTCCATAGTAGCTCACAGGTCTTGATTTGTAAAACATTTTCTGAGAATCTTTTCTGGCATTTATGAAATTTCTATATTGAAATATCTTCTTAAAGTTGCTATTAATGCTTATCAAGCATAAATTTTCTGCTTTTTTTTATTTAAATAAAACATTATATCAGGAGACGTTATATTATAAAATTAAATAAAGAGCTCCTACTCTATTTCATGACACTTACATTATTTTTGTTTATTTCTTTGTCAATAATCATGTTTAGTGAACTACTTTTGCATTTTCTCATTAGTTAAGCAAGTAATCACACTGCATAGTACAAAATTGTAATGATAATTAAGAATTTTTAAAATCTTTTTGATATGTGATACTCAAAAGGAGATAAATTAAGAATTTTTAAAATCTTTTTGATATGTGATACTCAAAGAAGGTAAAGGATTAGCTTTCTTAAATTTCTGTTTCAAAATTCACTGACTGTTTAGTTTCCGTTGCAAGGCTGACATTTCTCTATTATTGAATTTATACTTAGCCACTTTTACACATCTTATTTTGAAAATTCAGATACTCAAAAGAATTTCATCCTGAAATGTTATTCTGCAAATCTCATTATTGAATTATTTTAAAGAATCAAATAACATCAATAATATAAATAGGGGTATAATTCAGTTTTAATGGTGGCTATATAGTGCCAAGAAAAGTTTTGAACAAACAAGTTTGATGATTGAGACTGTCAAACTGGTGAAATTTCGTCTATTTAAAAACCCCAAGTACCGAAATATGAAATGCTGTTTATGAATTTATTTATTTGAAAACAAATATATTGTGAAAAATATTATTTGCATTGTCATTAGGTTGGTTATTAATCTTAAAAACTAAGAAACAAAATACATCATTTTAGATCAATTGAATATAGCAATGATTCCTAGGAAATTTTTTACTATGCACAGTTCAGATTTTTTTTTCTGTGATTAAATGAGGTGGAATTCAACAGAAAGATAAATAATCTATAAAACAACAAATATCTAAACATGAAGATTTATTTTTACATATATGTGCGTGTGTCGCAAACAAGATTCTGAAATTCATTTTATTCTTCTTCCCAAGATTGAAATCAGGAGATGTGCAATTAAAACTCAATTTTCTCTATATACGAGTCAAATATCTCTTTTGATTCTCATTTTTCAGAAATACTGTTCTTTATTATTATTATGCAGTATACTTATTTTGAATATATTTACTGCCCCCCCCCCAATTCCTAATGTCAGTTTTTCCTTTTTATCAATGGGGATGAGCTCTCCTAGCAGTCTAGCAGATGAAGTTTCAATTCTTAATTGTAGCCATATTTTATTTTGTTTTGGCAATTTTAAGCATTAATATCTTTGATTTATAAAAAGGAAGTAGTAGCAATTTTTATTACTAGAATAAAATAAAATTTTAATGAAAAATATATTTTATAAAATAAGATAGAATGTTTCGTTTCATGTTATATTTTTAGGGAACTTGATCAATATTTTATTTATAGAAGCAGTCTTGTTTCTTGATTATTCTTGTTAAGTTTTTTAGGACTGAAAATTGGATTCACCAGATTTTGACTCTGTTTTTGATAACTTCTTTATTCTTTCTCTGTTTTAGATATAAATAATTTCTTTTTGTTAAGAAAGGGCAAAATCCTTGGAGACAATCCATAATAAATGCAATGGCCAGAAATTTTCATCATTTTTTTTAAATAATTGTTACGTATACATCTAAAAAGTTCAATATCTAACTTTCTTATTGGTCTTTTTATAGTAAGTTTAATGTGCTATTAAAATTTTTATTAGTTGAGCTTTGTTTATAATCTAAATTTCATTAGAAAGTGAAGATCCTCACTCCTTGTAATTTCTCTTTAATTTTTTTCTATTGTTAAAAGCATTATTTGAACTTTATCATAATTTTAATTTTTGTAATTTTCATAAAATTATCTTATTTTCAGATCGCTTGCAATTTATTTCGCACACTGCCACCTAGTGAAAATCCCGATTTTGATCCTGAAGAGGATGACCCTACTCTTGAAGCCTCTTGGCCACACCTACAGGTTTGATAGTTTCTTGATTTCATATATGCTGGATGTTATTTTATTTAATGCAAGAAAAGGTTATCAATATGTTTCATTTTTATTTCTTAGTTTCCATCTTATGTGATTTTTGTTAATAGCCAGTTTCTAGAATATTTCTCCCATTTCTTCTGTTTTTTATATTTATATTGCCACTTTTCTTTTTAAAACTTTAACTTTATATATATATATACCAGATTTCTTGTTATGAAGCTCTGCTTCATTTTAAATATTCAAAAAAAAAATGTGGTAGTCATATTTCTCTGACATGAAAGAGGAATATAAATGTTTGACAAAAATTCTTCAAAGTAATTATTTTCTAGCCTTATTATAATCAATATTTTTGAATTTTTCCCTTGTGCCTTAAATTAATAACAACATTCTTTATATTTTGGTTATTAACTATTTCTTATTCCAAGGAAAATTAATCTTTGAAGTGGTTTTATGTTTGATAATAATAATATATATTTAAATATAAACTCTTAATTATTATTCCTCACAATTTTAAGAATTCTATTTAAAAAATTCTAATTGTTCACAATAATTTAAGCAAAAAATGTTGAACCCTTAATTAAAAATTTTTTAAATAATTCTTGTATGTTGTATGTATCAATTTGGTACTTGAGATACTTTTAGATTTTTTTTAAAAAAATCTTATGGCATTTATTTTTAACATAATATTGCAGCCTCATAACAGATACTTTCTAATCATTATTAAATTCATATCAACAGTTCATAAAAGCTATATGTTCAGTGAATCTAGAAAACTGAATCCTGCTTAATTCCTGCAAGTATGAAAAGCCCCATTAATTCATCATTTACTCTTGACTGGTTGAATAAATCCAGCTGCTGCTTCATTTCTTTTATGCTAAGCCTATAGCTAACAATACATGTAACGATGGACATTTGGTTTAGATTTCTTCAAGCATATTTAAATAAATCTGGAATAGTTTTGCACAAATTTTCTTTGATAATTCACTAACATCTTCACATTCATCCATGTATAAACAGTCGTTTTGCAAAATATACTGTCTGTATTTTAATTTTAAAATATTTGATTGCCTTGTAATGTGATGGCTATAGTTTTGAAGTTATATTTGTTTGGGATGCAGTAATTTTACTTTTTTTTAAATCTCAATCTTGAATAAATTATAGATATTATAAAAATTAAAGGGTTTTTTTTTTCTCTTTTTTTATCATAATTTATTAGCTGATCTTTGAAAATTTAAATAATTATTCATGCTAATGTGCAAGGCAGTTAAAATCCTTTCCCTTGAAGCACATTGTCGTTTTTTATGTCTTACTTTTATTCCAGCCGTTCTCATTGTTGGTAGAATCTGAAAAATATTTAATTTTTTTTTCCATTCTGAACATATTTTTGTCTTTATATTCTCTTGAAAACCTTAGATGTCACTCCAATCTTCATAAGGATTATCATCACATCTTTTGCTTAGCTGTTTAGTTATTTTGTATTGTTTCAAATTCAAAACTTATTGAACTCTTTAGTGCTGGATTTTCAATACTCAAGATAGATGGAATTTAATTTGCTTTATATTGGAGCTTATGATTCTATTAAGAAGAAATTTCTCCTTCCTAAAAAAATTGTAAACTATTTTAAAACTTCTTTGCTTACCTCAGTTAAATTTCCTAGTACATTTGTTTAATGGTTTGTTAAATTCATTAAGTTCATTCTTCTCTCTCTCTCTCTTGCATTCTTTTATTATAAAAAGATTTGGCTTTTTTTAATTAACGAAATCTCTGTGTCTATCAAATATATACATGAAGGGGGGGGGGGAGTTTACTTTCTACAAAATTCTATATTTGTGTGAGAAGTGGCTCATTATTTATGTTTAGAAACTATACCTTAGGATTTCCTCACTTTGATATACTTCAAAATTCATTTGTGAACATTTTAAGCATATTCTTGTGAAAAATTATCAAAATGTATATAATTTTTATTTTTAATTTCTATAATAGAAGAAGTTAATAGTCAAATCATTGTTTTATAATGTTTTAAATTGTTGTCATTTCTATTGGGTTTTTATTAAATTTTCTTTCTTGTCAGTTGGTCTATGAGTTTTTCTTGAGGTTCTTGGAAAGTCCGGACTTCCAGCCAGTGATTGGCAAAAAAGTTATTGACCAAAAGTTTGTCTTACAGGTATGTGCTTAATGTTATAATAGTTTATATATATATATATATATATATATATATATATATATATATATATATATATATATATATATGTGTGTGTGTGTTAATTTACTTAGGTACTTCTGATAATTCAAATTAAGATTATTAAAACAGTTCTTATGTACAAAATTGCTTGATTAATTAAAATTGAATCTTAAAATGAAGAATTTATGATTTTTTCTTATTAAAGGTGTCAAATGAAATGTTGCTTGTAATAGTACATCAGTTAAGATGGTATTATTTCTTTATGTATGCTCTTTTAAATGAGCAGCAAGAATAACTGTGTAGCTTATTATCAAGCAAATATAATAGCATACCATTTTTTTCCCCCCTCAATGATTCAAAAGTGTGTACATTTTTATCGTTCTGTGAAAATTATTCTATTTTATGTATTCTTTCATAATTGAGAAATTCTTCATAAATATCATATTTACCTTTATAGATAATTTTAGATTGTCTTTTAAGTGTAAAATGAAAAACAGTGGTATTTTGTGGGCTTTTATATATATAATATTTAAAAAATCTAGGAAGACATTTTTTTATAATTTTTTGATAATACCTATTTTTTATTTTGTCATTTCAATGCCTCAACTTATTATGTCATTAATTAATTATCTAAGACAAATTGCCACTGGATTATCTGTTTTCGAAATTTGATTATGGAGATAATGTAAAGTAGTTGTTTATATGTAATATGTTTTATGTATAATTATACAATATTTATTAAATTATACAATTTGAAATGTTAAATATGCTGATATTTTTAAAATACTGAATTTACTTTAAAAAGTCATTTCTTTCCATTAACACTAGTGTACAAGTTATTTCTTTTTTGAATTTTAGAAAATGATTGAAGTAATTGAATATGCTTGTGAAATATATAAAAACTTTGAATTTAAAATTTGTTTCCTTACATCAACTTAACAAGATAATTTTTTTTTTTTTTTTTTAGCTTTTGGAACTTTTCGATAGTGAGGATCCCAGGGAGAGAGAGTTTTTGAAAACCGTTCTCCACAGGATATATGGGAAATTCTTGGGTTTAAGAGCGTTTATTAGAAAACAGATTAATAATATATTTCTTAGGTAAAAGCTTTTTTTATATATTCCAATTAACTACTAGAATAGTAACCTAATCTTTTATAAAAATTTGTTTGTAAGAAAGAATAGTTTTTGTATTGCTGTTTACATTTGATAAAAGGTTCTTCAGATTTGATTTATTATTATTTTTTTGATTTTCATAATTTGCAATATGAACCATATTTGATAGCTTTTATTTAGAAATTATAGTAACATTTCCAAATTAGCAGGTATTTGAATAATTTGTATAATATAATTTTGAAATATAATTGCTAATATTTACATAAAATAATTCAATGCAAAACATCTCACTCCACTAATAATTCAAATATAAAAATTAAATTTTGATGAAGTATCTTAATCATATTCTATTTAAAATATGGCAACTAATTTGAATTTTATATTCTATATGTATACTGGGAATGGTTGAATACAGTACACACTCTAATGGAAAACAGTTCTAGTTTTGAAATTACATAGATCAAAGCAAAAGGGCACAACTTTGTGTACTAAATGAATAAAATATTCTTCATATGTAAAAAAAACTATATATATTGTATTGCTTTTTATATTTGTCATCCTTGCTATTGGTTCAAAAATTTAGTATTATTTGCTTGTATTTAATATCCCCATCTCTTTCTTTTTAAATTAAGCTTAATAATATAATATTTTGGAAAAAGACTTCAAAATATTATAATTTCAAATAATTAAAATTTTATTATTTAAGTGTTTTATTATTTCTTGTGTTTCTAATATTTAATTACTGAATAATTAATTTGCATTGTTGTTTTTAGGTTCATATATGAAACGGAACACTTTAATGGTATTGGTGAACTCCTAGAAATCTTGGGCAGGTAAGAAGCAATAATACTGCCATAAATACATATTATTGTTTAGATACTATACATACAAACTACTATACTATTTACATACTATTGTTTAGAGCTGTACTCTAAACTATAGTATCTTTGTCTCTGGAATTTTTACTGTTTGAGATATGCTCTCGTTAAGTGTTCTAGGTATTATTTTCTTATTAAAAACTTACTAATAAGATTTCTACAGTTAATTATTCTGACTTAATGGCATAACATACTCCCTTAAGATTTAAACATAGTTATTCTAAATTAAAATTAAAACATTAGGGATAATATGAAAACATCCATATTGTGGTTCCTCGCCTCTCTCATTTTGCAAAACTAAGCTATAAAAAAAATTAACCTCATTATTTAGTTTTACACATTATTCATTCTTTTTTAAGGCAGAGAGATTCAATTTGTGATAAACTTTGCATAGATTTACTGAATGTTACATGATTTATATGTATGTTCTTCATATAAAATATTTATCCAGATGTATTTTTTTTTTTTGAAATGTAATTGATAGCATACAAGTATATCTCAATAATCAAGTGTCAGGTAATAATTATTATTTCAATTTAAATAGCTGCATTACGCTTTCTATTACTTAATAATTGAGTGGTAGAAATTTATGCAGCAATATTAAACCTCTGTTCGCTGATCAAAGAAACCTCATGTTTCATTTGTTCCAACACGCAGAAACAATTTTAAAAAAACAACAACAAGGATGTCTTGTGTTTTACTAAAAAGTATCATAATTGATGCTGACACTTTCACATACTTAATCTTAGTTTCTTAGAATGTATATGTTACTATAAAATCAAAGTATTTTAAATATTTTTGTTTAAAAAAATTTTGTTTTTATTTCTGGCATTTATCATTATAAAGGCTTTTATATGGTCTTGCAAATTTTAATTTCAAATGAAATTTTTTTATGAACATAATCATTGATTTAATCTGCTAGTTGGTTACTTAAGATGGTGCACTTCTAAAAAAAACTATACAAAACATGTTATTTAAAAATTATTTGTACAAGATTAGTTTGTTAGTAAATGTATACATTTGACTTTATAATATCCCTCATCAAGAATTTATCATAAAGTTGTTTTTTATTGTAATATAAAAATATTTCTTGTACATCTTATTGATGTGCTTTGATATCTATTGATTATCTTTGTTAACAAATTGAGGTCTGTTGCCTTCTTTTGAGATCTTTAAAATAATTATTAAAATGATTGTTAAACTCTGTATAATGCCTCTAAATGGAAATTTAGATATATTTTCAATAAATTCTAGTTTATGTTTACTTTATGTTTTAGGTTTACTTTAAAATATATAAAATACAAATATTGTATGTATTGTCTTACCTTTCTGATTAATTACATTTCCGTATGCAATATAATCTGTTAGAATAAATTATTTTGTTTCACATGTCAGTTTTTTAGTTCTGTAATTTATATTCCATTATTACTTTGTGTATATGAAAGTAATGATATATATTATGTAGTAAGTCTGCTTAAATTGTAAGAATGTGTTGAAAAGATAATGTATTCAATTTTTTTTAATTATTTGATCTTTTTGTAGTGTATTTATTTAACCTTTTTAATTAACATCAACCATAAATATAATTATTTAATTTAAACACTTCTCATGTAACATGCCAAAAAATGTTACTTTTAAAATGCTTAATATTTCATACTTAGTTTTATTTGGGCCTAAATTGTGTATATTAAAAAAAATTAATGTTTCAAAGGGATACTTTTTTGACATCCTGTTTCAAAATTATATAAGTACTGTTATATTTTGTTTCTGTATTTTTTAATATTTTCAAAGTAAACATAATATTAAACTATTGATCGTTCAACTGAAAAATAGTAATTTTTTTTATAATAAACTTGTATTTATATTTTGTAAAAAAAAAAACGAAAAAATCATATCTGCAAAAAACTTTTGTATATTAAATTATGTATGGCATATTTGTTTTTAATGAACCTGTTCAAATCTGAGTGAATTTAATATAATAGCAAATCGGGGAGGATTTTTTTTATTATTAAATGATGCTATAAGTTTGAAATCATATGTTTTCATATATAATCAAAAGTGCTAGAAATAGATGTTCCTTTGTTTGTATTGAAATTTATCTCCTATAGCTGTTTAACATTTTTTTTAATCTTTTTTATAGCATAATCAATGGTTTTGCACTGCCATTAAAAGCTGAACACAAACAGTTTCTGGTCAAAGTCCTCATTCCACTTCATACACCAAAATCTCTAGGACTTTACCATGCACAGGTAATAGTTTTTGTATATTAACTTTTTGCAGATCTAAAAGATTTAATTGCTATTAGTATTTAAATTTTCTTTTATCATCATTCGATGGTAATTTGAATGGCATTTGTTTCATTTACTCATACAAACTGTTATAGCATATGTATTATCTTAAATATCTTTTAATGTGCTTTTGTTCTGTGTATGATGACAGTTTTCACTGTTATTTTTTTAAAACTATTTCATTGAAATTATTATACATTTGATAGTTTAAAAATGTAATGTTTTTAATCTGTTATTTAATTCTTGAAAATTGCCTTAAATCGATGAACATAAATTATCGAGAAATAATGGGTGAAATGATATTATCTTTCTTTTCTAAAATTGCATATCAGTGTATTAAAAATAGTTTGTTTTTTTTAATTCATGTTAGTCACTTAATAATTAATTTGGATAGTTATGTTTTTTATGACTGTGTTCACATTGTATATATTATTGCAGTTTATCATACATAGCATTAAATCTAATAATCAGTTTTAAGAAATAAATTATCAATTATAATTGCAATTTTCTAGTCTGTATAATTTTTCTTCAAAACGTTTGTCTTGTCATATCCACTATATTTGTTATTCTGTGAACAATATTAATTCTATACATAAATTTAGTTTTCATCTTATATTATTCGAATTTCAGCTGGCCTATTGCGTGGTCCAGTTCCTTGAAAAGGATGCCACATTAACAGAACAGGTAGTTGCCATTTTTTCAGTTTTTCTCTTCACTTTTATACTAAGATTTTTGATAGTTTTTGTAGCATTTGTCAATCATAATGCAAAAAAATCAATTTTATATTAATTATTTTATCTAATATTTCATGTGCATAACTATATTTGTTTTCTAAATAAATCCATTTTACTATTGCTTTGATAAAATTAGTTGTACTCCCGTTTGTAATTTTTTTTAAAACTTTATAATTCTGTCAGTAGGTGATACTATTAAAAAAATTGATTGCATCAATTATTTAATAAAACTTATTAAGTGAAATTCAGATAAGTCTTGTTTATATGCTTCTCAGTTCTACATTATTTCATCACTATCCTGATTCATTTATAATCATTGTGATGATGAAACTCTTCATATATATAACACAAACATTTTTGAGCTTTATTTATACATGATTTTTAATATTGAAGAAGGTTGAAACTCCTTAGGATAAACATCTCTCAATGAGTAAGTGAACTATATCACTATCATGACTTCAAAATTTTCATATCTCATGATTTAGCTGATGCTAATTTTATTAATGAGGAGTAAGGATGTTAAGAAATTTTTCTACCTTTTTTTGAAAATGTCTCTTATATTAAAAAATTTGTTTGTGGGGAAAAAATATTTTAAAAATTTGAATTAACTTGATCCTTTATTCTTATTTCAAGTCATGTATAAAATGTGTAAAATAAGAATTTTTTTTGAAAGTTTTAAGATTTCATATTTTTATAGCTGTGCAATATTATATTGGTATTATCTTTAAAAACTTTAAAGTTATTACTTTTTAAAAGATTGAATTTAGTAGCATTAAATTTGTAATAATCATAGTTGTTCATTAAACTTTCTTATGCACATATTTTCAAATATACATCATTTTGCAATATAAAAAATATATTGTTAAAGTGTATCTAAATTATACTTTAGTTTGTATCTATGTATATTTATTTTTAGGAAGAAGGCTTATTTTGATCTACAATTATTTTTATTATTCGTAATTTTTTTTTAGCCAATATTGTTTTGTTCTCTTATCTGGTTAAATGTTTTATTGTGTTTGTATTGTAGGTTATAAGGGGGTTATTGAAGATATGGCCTAAAACTTGTAGTCAAAAGGAGGTATAGTTTGTTTTTAATGTTATAAGTAATTAGTGTTTTATGAATTTATTTATTATAAATTGTACATTTTGGAATAGCTGTCATATTTTTAAGTATATTTCTGTGAACATTTCTACAGTGTTTATTCCTAATTCAATCTTAACAGCTTGAAAATGTTTTCTTAATGCATTATTCATAATAGGAATTCTATATTTTAATAGTAATAGTTGTATATTTAAACTAGAGCTGAAACTGTTAATCTGTCAATCTGTATAATTGAACTGGAATTTAAATTATTAGGATTTTAATTAATAAATGGGGGATATCAATTTCAATTGAATCAGGATTTTGAAGGGGGTGAGTATTTAAAAAAAATACAGATGAAACAATTTTGCAAAACATATCATTTTAGCTGTTAAAAACATTAATTAAACCACTAATGTCATGAAGAATCCCTTTAAAAGTTTCATTAAAAATAATTGAGAGTGTTTCCCTCCCTCATTTATCTCTTCAAAAACAGTTTGGAGGTCTGTTCTTTTCTTCAAATTGCTGAGTTAATTTTCTTACAAGATTTTTAAACATTGTTTTTTAAAAAAGTTGCTAGAAAAAATTTTAAGATAATTTCATTCTCTAAATATATTTCAAAACTTTTACATGGTTATTTTTCTTGTGTGTGTGTGTGTGTGTTTACCAATGAAACAAAAAATTGCAAGCATTTTAAAATATTAAATTAATATAGCCAATATTACTTAATGTTAATATTATCAATCCTCTGGTCCCTTCATCTGATGTAAACAATTTTTTTTTAATTTAGTGTATTTATTGCACCATTTAATAATAATACCATGTTTTGAAGTAATTGGCCACTCCTTCATTTTTAATTAGTGTTAGTGATTAATGTTCATGGAATTTTTTTGCTATATTTGTAAAGAACCTTCCAAGAGTCATTTTTCCTGTGGGATAGGGTTTCACATTTTTTTGTCTGGAGTAGGGTGGTATAGGTTATTTAAATAGACAGCTGCATTGCTGGATATGGTTTGTAATCTTTTGTACAGACTAGTACTTGCAATTGAATTACAAAAAGCAGAATGAGTGTGGGGGGGACTTATTTTAGTTTTAAATACAAAATTGAAATTCTTACCATGAATAAAAACTTTACTAAAATGAATCTATGCAACACTGTTGCCCAGTTGGAAATTTCACAGCCTTTTCTTTGTAAAATTTTGAAAAATCATCACCAATAGGTCAACATATATTTGAAATAGAGATACAAGTGTTGAAGAAAACCTTATTAATAAATATCAGAATGAGTCAAGTATTTCAAATTTTGAAACCTTATTTGCAATATTTTTTGGCATTTTTTTAAAAAACCATGCAAATATCAATAATAATATAAGGTTTACTGTTTAATAATAGTTGTCAGTAGTCGAACAATTAAGCAATTTTTCAGTTATTTTAGTTGTAAATCTTATGAGCCCTGAACTTAGCATCCACCCAACTTTCTTTGTTTTGATAAAAATGTAACAAATAATTTGGTTGATGTCAAAATGGAGTCCCAAAAATGATTACATTCTGCAATATATATGTAGGGAGAGAGGATATCTGGCATTTTAAGGTAAATCATAAATTATTATAATATTGCATATTCTTTCTTGGGGCAGTGTATTCAATTTTTAAACATTTTATAAAATGTCTTCCGTTATTTCGACCAATTATTAAAAAAATTTTGAAAAAAATTATGAAATCTTCTATGCATATCCAAAGTGGAATATCTCATAACTTGCCACTATCTTTGAATGTTGAATAGAAGTGTATTAATGATGATATGATTTGTTGGTAAATGCAGCACATTTTGTTTGTCTGCTTTAAGGGGAGAAAATTACCTTGATAAATTTTCTTTAAAATTGATACTAAATAAGCAGTTTTTGAATTTTGCAGGTGATGTTTCTGGGAGAAATTGAAGAAATACTAGATGTGATAGAACTTTCTCAGTTTGTAAAAATTCAAGAACAATTATTTAAACAGATAGCTCGATGTGTTTCCAGTCCACATTTTCAGGTAATTTTCTCCAATTTTTAAGTGATATCCTTTTTTCTAAATTTTTTTATAATTACAACTTATATTTTATCTTCTAATAGTCTTTACACTAGCTGCTTTTTGCAACCAATTTGTTAGCTTGGATTATTGAGTTTGTATACTGTCAATCTATCAATATAGGATGCATTTTTTTAAAAGTGTTTTACTGTGTAATTTCTTATGACTAAAACAAATGAATTAAAGTAAAACAGTTTACTGCAAAATGCAAAGTATGTGTATTCTGAATTAAAATCTTAGTATGGATTTAATGATTGGCTAAAGTATGTGCTTAATTATTTTGTTGAGTTTGAATTCCATTATACCATTTTAAAACATAGCTTCAGACAGTGTATCAAATAGAATCACAAATATAATTTAAAATTACATGAAAAATTTTACAAAAGGGTAATTTATACCATTAAAAAGGTAATTTTGTTAGATTTTATTACAAATATTATATTTATTTTTTATATAATTGTTTTGAAAGATATGGGCATCAATTTCTGTAGGCAGGTCATAACAATTACATCTAAAATTAAAATTGATATAAGGGCAACAAAATTGAAAAATTTTGTAGCAATTTTAACTAAATATATCAATTTTTTATTATAATTTTAAAAGTAATTTGTTAGTATTTCTGAAGTACATCAGGATTGCAGACTTTTAGAGAATTTTTGGACAATTAGCACGGTTTTGTTGTTTTTAGCAAGCAACCATGCATTAATCTTAAATTCCCACAATTACTTATCTGGCAGTGTTATACCTATTTGTTCACTTGATTGAATTTTTGTTGAAGCCAATTTCTTGATTTTTTTTTCTTCCATATTTTCCTTCCTCTGGTGGAAAGTTCTCCCTGGCAATATGATAAACTATTGCCAGAGCATATCTACTATTTTGTAGCTCCATTATTTAGCTAATTATAAATCTTTGATTCAGCCATAAAAATGCTCAGTGATTGACAAATTTGTATGATTTTTTGTCTGTATTTACCTGATAAGATTTGACAATTAATAATAATCTCCATTTCTGTGTGTTTTATATATAGATTAATTTGTATATACAGATCATTAGTGTTTTATATTTATATACATATAGATCAATAATTATAATTTTTTTTTTGTACATTACAAAAATAATAATTAGATTATTAAGTAATTATGTATTTGGCCTAAATGTTACAAAAATATTCTTAAGTTGAATGTTTCAAAAATATTTTTAAATAAATTAAGTATTAAAATATGTAATAATATATTGCATCTTTTATCTTAATTATTGCTATGGGGAAAAAATGTAATGTGTGTGTTTGCCAAAGGAGTAGCGTTAGTCCGTAATTTAAAGATAACTGGTTGAAAAAAATTGTTGTAATAATGTATAAATACTTTTATCTGAATTAATTTCACAACAATAATTTATAATTCTATATTTCACTATGAATTATCTACAATTGTGATAAAATACAAATAATAATAATTGAACCAGTTTGTTGCAAGCTCTCATATCCCAACTTAATCATACTTATTTTGTGTTTATAAATACATGATTTTTTTCTCTTATTTTTAATTTGTTTATTGCAAGAATATATCTTAAAGTGTTTTATTTTTATAAAATTATTTAATTATAAAAATGTATATATGTTGTAATCATTTAAAGTGATTAGTAAAAGTTAAATTGATGTCAATAAAAAAATCATTTTTATTGCAAGTTTTTGATTAGTTTGACATTTCATTTTTTGTTTATATTTGT
Source organism: Argiope argentata (assembly GCA_026289955.1). Taxonomy (NCBI): domain Eukaryota; kingdom Metazoa; phylum Arthropoda; class Arachnida; order Araneae; family Araneidae; genus Argiope; species Argiope argentata. The sequence continues at coordinate 211,599 of JAOUZG010036556.1, read as the reverse complement.
CAACACTGTTTTTGAATCTGTGCCAATAGATAAGGTTTCTATCATCTACCTTGTAAGGTTTACAACATCATCTTAAAGTTTAGGATTTAATTTGTTTTTTATAATTGTTGCCTTCATTAATGGTATATTATTTTTTTTAGTAAGTTGAAAATGATAGTTTGGGTAACTCATCAAAAATTTTGACATAAGTGTAGAATACATACTTATTATTTTAATACATTACTATACTTTTCTGAGCACTGCTATTGAATTTCTTATTATAGCTCTGTTTCAGAATAATGAATATAGAATAGTGTTATTATTATAGATTTTAACTGTAATTATTATGTATACTCTTAATTTCATTATTAATTCACTGTTACGATTTTAAACATAATTCAAATAATTAACTTTTATTTTAATCCAAAATATTTTTTCCTGCAATTAAATAGTTTTCCAACTTTATATTCAAATTCATTTGTTTTGCATATTTTCATCTGGCCTTGGTTTTTATATTGTAATGTTTTAGAAATATACCCCTTCATTGTGGCAATTTCATTTTTAGTGTTTTTTTACTGATGTCATCTTCCGTTTTGCATTGTATATAAAATATTTTCAATTATCATACTTTTAAAAATAGTACGTCAAAATACAAATAATCCATCTTAATTACAGAATTTCATGACTGTTCTTTTAAAAAAAATTTTAATTTAAAATTGAATCATGTTGTGTTATAAATTTGTTATAGTTTTTTTTAAACTTTGCATTAATTTTTAAATATAAATTCACTTATGATTGTAAATCAGTTTTTTGTATTCACTGATTTGTGTTCTTAAAATATTTTTATTAGTTCTAATGTGGGATCAATTATTAATGAAAGAAAATTTTAAAAAGAGCATATAAAGAAGTTGTATGATCTTGCATATTAATATTAAATAGTTTCTAAATGAAATATCTTTGAGATTCTTTAATTTTTTTTTTTTTTTTTTTTTTTTACTTTTATCACCTTATTACATTTATCTTAATTAAGTCCTTGATTTTTTTTCTTAATACATAATTTAATACATTACCTTTACAACATAATTAATCAATTACTTATGTTACTCAGTTTTCCAAAGAAATATAAATATTTTGGTCCTGAGATATATAAACGTTCCAGTCATAAGTATAGAATTGAATGCAATTAAGGCATGAACAATAAAATTGTATGAAAAATTTCTTCATTTCTAATTATTGATAATAATTATGCATTTATTTATTTTATTCCTTTCATTAGGTGGCTGAAAGAGCTCTATATTTTTGGAATAATGAATACATTCTGAGCCTCATTGAAGAAAATAATCAAGTCATTATGCCAATTATGTTCCCGGCCTTGTACCGTATATCTAAAGAGCACTGGAACCAAACAATTGTGGCTTTGGTATACAATGTTCTCAAAACGTTTATGGAGATGAACTCCAAATTATTTGATGACTTAACAGCATCGTATAAATCAGAAAGGCAAAAGTAAGTGGCATTACATCGCATGGTATATTTTAATTTTTGCCTCATATTTGGATATGCATGATTTCCTTTGCTGAAGAGTAAAATTAATGAAGGAATTTTGTAGCACACTTTATTTTGCTTAGAATTTGTGTTTAAATGTAATTAAATATTTTAGTTAATATCTTGGAAGATTATATGTAAATGTTGTGCTTTTTTTATGTTAAAAATACTTTATTTTAGTTTTATTTTTAATGTTTCTTGAACTGTTATAACATATCTTTATTTGAAATCTTGTTTTCTTTTATGTTCCATAAAATATACTCTTAGTTCTTCAAGCTATAAAACTTATAAATAAATTTTATAAAAATTTTGTTGAGAATTGAAAAATATAGAAGTTGGTCTTAAAATTTATGTATTTATTAGTTTACAAAAATAAAATAAAATAATTTGCTGATGAGTTGATTTTTAAATTTGCTTTACATAATTATATTAAACTTGCTACAGTTCTACTCATATGTAAAAGTGCATTGAATTTCTGTTTAGCTTGATAAGGCATTGTGTTAAAAGCAAAATTAATTTTTTTAAGTGAATTAATTTTGATTTAAGGAAAAAAAAACATTCTTATGAAAAAACAAATTTAATTTCCAATTAATATAATGTGAAATTTTGAAATATTTTCCTAATTCATTTAAAAAATTGAACATTTCTTGGAAATTTTAGAGAAAATGAAATTTTAGTTCTCTTGCACCATTTTTGATAACTTAATTGTTTAACTCTAAGAACTCTCTGTTTAACTCTGTTGTTGTAGTAATCCTCTAATTGTTTATGCATTTGACAAAAAAATATGTAGCAGTTTTCTTTTTGTTTTATCTAGGAGGGAAAAGTTATTATAATATTGACTTTCTTATCCTTTCTTTATAAACTTATTCTTAAATAAAATGTTTTCATGTATTAGTTTTGTAATGTTTCAGAATTATGAATTTCGAATTAAGTCTAATAAATATATCCTTTCTGGGTATAAATTATTTATTCTTTTAAAATAGCTAAATCATTTGTCGGTTTAGAAGAAATATGAATCTTGATTGTAAATTAGTAGCTACAATCTGATATTTTTGAATATTAAAAAGGGGATATATTTATAGATTCAGAACATAATTGACCTAAAATCCTGGGCATCTGCATATTATTGTACTTAATAATGAAATATTCTCATTATTTAAATGTTTTAATATATTCAACAGTATATATAACATCATGTAAAATGCTTAATTTTCTCTAGAAAAGTGTGTCAATATTTTTCTTTCTCCACATATTGAATACGATAATTTGAAAGTATAATCATAAGTTCATGTTTATCAAATGTGTTTAGAAAAGGGAAGAATTTTTACTTGGAATCCATCATAAACTAGAACCAGGGATTCCATATTAAAATAACAGTTAATAGAACTTTTTTTCAGCTATTCTGTCTTCCAAAATTTGTATTGTCATTTATTGATATGCTGAAATAATTGTCTGGAATGGGCAGCATGAAATATGTACTGTCGCATACATATGGCTTGAAAAAATGTTCAAAAAATTTGTTCAAGATAAAGTTGGAAAATGTATGTTTAACCTTTAATATGTTGTTAGAAAAGAATATACAGATTAATCCAGTCAATAGAAAATAAAAATACTGCAAGTCAAACTTTGGTTTGCTCAAAAGATATATCAAGCATGACAGAAACTGCTGTAAAAACATTTGCAGCGAAGCCTCTTTATTGCATATTCGATTATCATTCATATGTCATTTTCCTTTGAATGACTTATTAGAGTGATGTAATGCTAATCAATCCTGCAAAATCTAGCATGATGAGATTTTAATTTGAAACTGTTTTCAATTATTAAGCTTTTTGTTTCTTAGCATAAATGTTCCCATCCAAATATTTGAAAATAATTTTTTTCGCCATTCTTGCCTAATTTTACTTTTTATTATGGAAAGGGGGGAACTGCCTGTTCTGGTATTTCAATTTTTAAAAAAATGTGACATTTTTTAAACTTTTATTTAAAAGGGTTTAGATTCTATCATTCTATTATAATTTTTTATTGTTATAAATCTTACAGAATTTTTCTCTCTTTACATAATCCTAATCTTTTATCTTAAGTGACAAGCATAGCATAAATCATGATGCTATGAATATGAAATTTGCACAGTTACTGCTTGGGATTTTGTAAGAACAAATACTTCAACATTTTAGGGAGATTTTTATTTTTAATTTAAAAAATAGAATTTTAACATGTCACTTTAACAACAAATAATCATTGCACAAAAATTATTTTTTACATTGTTTTTAAAGGTTAATGAAATAGTTTTACAATTATATCAATTTTGTTTTAGTAAATTTTTTCCCATTAGTAATTTTGAAAATTAGTTTTGGACATAATTTGTAACAATGGCTTGTATTATAATGAAATTCAAAACATTATCATTACTTCTTCAAATCATTGTCACTTTATTTTATCATTATTACTTTCTTGATAAAAGAAGAAAAAATAAGCTTTGTTTGCTTTAATTAAATTTAAAATATTTTTAAATATTGTCATTGTCTGGTTTTAAAAAATTCTTCAGCTCGCATTTCTCATTTTCATACTAACTACAGTGCTTACTTTTTTAAAGAATTTGTTCCTGTTGTTTATGAAAGAAAGAATTTAATTTCATTTGTACGAAAAATTCATTTGTATGATCATATATTTCTAATTCAAACTAAAGTAGGTTTTATAGAGAGAAAGAGAGAATTTTTTTAAAAAAAATTAAGTTTTTAATAATTTTTAGAACGTAAGTTAGAAATAATAATTAAAAAATTTTACATTATGGTCAATTGTAATACTGCTATTTTAGCTTTCCTATTCTAGGCAGTTTTGTCAATCTTATGTCAAATGTATGTTTTTTCTATCAAGATATGCTTAGTTCTTTATAAGAATGAAATTAAAATTTCTAGGTATAAGTTAACATAGGAGCAAATTTGCTCTTTCCGATCCAACCATGCCAAATCTGATTTGTTGCATATATAAAACTCAAATACAAACTATTTGGTTATGATGTTTCTATAGCAATATCGACATTTTCAGAAATGACTGTCTATAAACTGGTAGTTTGTTAATTTTAAGAAATATTGAAAAAGATTTGTATTGCTAATGTTATAAAAAGTTTAATTTTTGGTATTGATCGTGTGATCCTTATTTGTTTTTGTCAATACCATAAAAACAAGCTCATATGTAAAGGTGCTTAATGTTTTTAGCTAGAGTACTTAATTTTTGTAGTAATTTTTCCCTGGGCCCTTTATTGTAATATTTTGTTTTATTACAAAACTGCCTAAGGAAATTAACAAAATTTTCTTTGATTAGAATTATTTGATGCATTGAAAAAAAAGTTGTAATAAAAAATGTAAGATATTTCTTTATTAAATTTTTATAAGTTATTTATTAAATATGCTACACTATGTGTATATGAAAAAAATATTACTATTTTGATAAAGTAATTTGGACAATATTGTTTTAAATGAAACTAATAAAAGAAAACTAAAAGCCTACTTCTCCGCAAAAAAAGGTGAAAATGCAGGAGCAAATTTATAATATGCAGAATGTAGGATTTTAAAACACATACAATAAAATTTAAATTACATTGACATACATTGTTCAATCTAAATATTAAATGTTGGAGAAACTGAATATTTCAAATAGGTTATGCTGCAATCGCAGTGAAGATGCCATTAGTAGATGCAGTTCGTGAATAGAAAGCAATTAAGGTTTTTGAAATTTTACCTCAGAAATAGACATATAAACAAAAATCAAAAGAATTAAATGTGATAAAATATATTTATTGATATTCAGTATTATTAAAATTATATTCTAAATTATTATGTTACATATTGAAGTTTTTAGAATCTAAAATGACAAAAGAAATTTCAGAAGACATTTTTACCAGCCTGCAGAATTCTTCCAGGTACAAAGAACTTTTCTGTGTAACTTGTACAGCAAAGTATCTCCCCATCAATGAAAGAATGGTGCTATTTTCAGAATGAAAAATCAATAAAGAAAGAAAAGAAAATCCACACTGTAATTAGTAAAAATGAGATACTGAAATACATATAAATATACAATTAAGTACTAAAAATATTTTAAATTACAAGGCTGGGGGAAATGAGCATTTGCTCTGCTATAGTTGATCTATTAGATGATTTGGTGGTTTGTTCATCCTCATAAAATTTGTAAGATATTTTCAAGTAATCAATTGAAACAGTTATTCTTTTGTTCAGGTTAATCATAAAAATTTTTGTAAAAAGTGAAATCGTAATGTGGATTATAATAAGGATATCAAATTTTGTCATTTCTGAAAAACATATCCATGTTTTAAATTATTAGTGTTCATAAATTTTCATACAATTATGAGAAATAAAAACCGTTGGGCTCTTTTCGCCGTGCTAAATAATTTTGACATGTGTCTCTCACAGAAATTTGTAAAGAATCTGTAGAAATGAACTCAAATGGCAAAAGTAAAATAGCTTCACAAACTAGATGAGAGCTTATTCTTCTTTAATCAAATCAATCTTCATTGAATCTGGTTTATAACATTATTAAAGACAAAAATATAAGACCAACTAGTAAGTAGTAATAGAGCTTTCGAGATGCCTACAAAATGGATTATTTCTTGGTAAGCTTTCTAAAAAAAGAAAGCAAAAAAAAAAAACACCTTTATGGATCTATTGCAGTATTAGCAAGTGTTCTAAAACAGGAAATATAATCATTCCCTTGAACTGTTATCTTTATGCTTGAGTTGAGCAATCTGGCTGAACAAAAATGTACTAAATATAACCAAATTTAGTATTCAAATATCCTCTTCTATGTATGAGATACTTCAATACTAAACATCATTGATATTTGTCATAAGCACAAACTTTGTTCTTTCTCATTCTCAGCCAAAAGAATTCTTAAGCGGTATATCAATAGTTGCTGATATTCCAAAGATGAGAAAGCAATTCAAATTTTCAAATACTGTTTACTTCAGGTCTCAGAAATGAAAAGTCTTAGCCAGGTGACTCATCAAATTATAAAGGCACACCCTCAAGTAGAATATATTGTTTTTCTTATTGAACTAAAGAATTTGGGTGAGAGAAAAATTGAAATTGAACATGATGAAGCTGAGAAAATATAATAGGGTGATTCTGTATATGCATTAATCATTTCTATCAGCCCTAATTACGTATAGAATATTTATATGAAACTGAGAAGTGCAATTTAGGTGTCCAAGTTGGGAACTTTTTTTTTGTTTTGTTTCTGCTTGAAAGCATAAGTTAAGGATTTTTGGTGATGAATATTATAAACTCACTGCCTTCAAGCATGTTTCTAAAGTTCTTAATGGGAATATCAATAACCAAAAGTTTTCTATCATAAGTAGACCACTTTTGCTGATTTTAATGTCAGATTTCCATTAAAAAACTGCCTTATAGACCTAGAAATGATGAAATTTGATCCATCCATCCAAACATCAAAATTGGTTGCTTCCGAAGGGTTGCATCAGCTCCCTTCTGAGCTGCCTTTTAGCTGCAATGAAGGATTTTTCGGCTTCTATAATCCATTCAAGAGGGTTTTCAGACTTTTTCAATGAATTTTCTTGAATCGAATTTTTTGATGATTTGCAATTACTTTCATTTTGTGTGACTTTCTAAAAATTTTATTAACTGTACTGTAACAAGCTGTTTTAAGAATGAATCTGCAATAAAAATTATATATTCTTTGATCTTTACAATGATTAATAGTATCTAATGAAGGAAACTTTTCCTTTACTTGATTAGAAAAGGTTAAAATTCTGCATTGGAAACTTGAAATACAAGTTATTTTAAACTATACATTGAAAATACTATTGGAAGCTTTAATGTTAAGCCATAATTTTTAAGTTTTTCAAAAATTTCTCTTAGATAAGCTGTATACATTTTCAACTGGTATCAATATATAATATGCATAAACATCCTTCAAATCTCGAGTTGTTCCATTACTAAATCTTTGAAAATTGCTGTCCATATTTCATGAACCAAACTGCACCTGAGTATTTCCTAAGAAAACAAATGAGGCACACATATTTATTCTACAAACGTTCTATGAAGCAATAAGAATTCTAAGAAACCCTTTTACTTCAAAAATATTTTGAGAAAATATTTTTGCCCCATGCAATTCTATGGTAAAATTAAGAAGGCTACATTTTAGATGTTTATTCTTTTTAGTTAAAACATTTAATACTTTAAGTCACCAGGGAGTCGACAAGTTTTGCTTCTTGTTTTGAGAGCCATACATAATGGGGGCATTTGTAGCTTGAATTCTATTTTGCCAATTTTTAATCTATCAAGAGCTCATGGGAATGAATTTATTAAACCTCCATTATATTTGTATATTTGATTTATACAAGGCAGTTTTTACAGTACTTTGAAAATTATGCAGTAATTTAGAAATATCTTTACTGATAACATGAGTTTTGATAGCGAAAATATTAGAATTTTTAGTAATACAATGACAATTTAATTTAGTACAATGGTCAAATTAACCAGATTCCTTAAATCTGGTTTTATATGAAAGTAATATTAAAAAAATTCGACAGCATTAGATGCATTGAAAATGAAAATTGAAAAAACAAAATTCCAAGATTCAGAGGTATTAATTTTTAACCAAACAATTGAATTGATCTATCATTTTCTTAAATAAACGTTTGCTCTGTAGTAGGTTGTACTTAAATTTTGTGCGCAGGAGAAATAAAACTGCCACTATCAATATCAATCGGAATGCGAAAACTGATTTTTCGTTTTGCAACTAAAAATGCGATGAAAAGTTGAAAGCAAGGTTTATATCAGTGCTCCTCCTGGGCGATCATGTTTTCCTGAAAAGAACAGGACTAAGCACAATTTCTTATCTAAGAATCAAAGTATTTATGATACAAATACAAGTTTAAAGGTCTTGGCTTGGGACATTTTATTCGGGCCAAAAAAGAAACGATTTTGAGAACTCCTCAATGGCCTTTCTTTTACCTCTTGTTGTAAAAGTTTTAAAGTTCTTTGGAAGGTTCTGATTTGACAGAAACGCCAGAAAATGTTTTGAGCAATTCCCAAACAACACTTACCTGTACAGGTGCTATTTCTAAAATGCAATCGGCTTCCACTGCAGCCTTTTGTGGGGATTAAATAGTAGCTAATATAGATCTATAATTGCTGTAATATGTGATTCTGAACGACGCTGCATTTCACGAAAGTAATTCCGATGGTTTTCTATGTTATTCTTCTTTTCCGGAAAGTAAACGTCAGATTTCTCACCACAACTTGCAAGTACCTTTCTCAACTTGGAATACGGACCTGTGCTTCCTGGATACAGAATAAACTACCGTTGCCAATGCTATTGACAAATGAGGTTACAGCAATTATATTTGTCGATGATCGACTTAGGAACCGCTAATTCGAATGTAAATTCAATCGTACTGAACCACAAAGCAGTATCATCAGTACTGATGAAAGCTGGAATTTTAATAGTAAAAATATATCCATAATTATAGGGCTGTGTTTCATCGTTCTTCCTTGAAGTCTTTCCGATGAACATATTCTAAAGTCCAGAATCGCTGTTTTTATTGCTTTAATTAATTTAAGAAAGATGAAATTAATAAAAATATATTTATTAACATTGTCAAAATTCGATTCGGAATCGTTCTTTTCTATGTATTATGCTGAAATGGCAGAAGAAATGCCAAAAGATATTTATTCCATCCAATGAAACAGGAATAAAGAGTTCTTGTGGCCAATCAGGTTTTATGTACTAGAACAACTTTGCTTATGCCAAAAAAGTAAAGCAAGCCTAAACTTATAATTAATAATTTATTGTAATATGCCCAAATGTCATTTTATAGAAAATGCACAAAGCAAAATAGATTAATTGCTTTCTCAATGGCAAAAATGTATTTTAAACCTAGATATTAATCAAAAATGAATACAAGATCTGATTGGTTGAAATGTATGATTGTGCTGCTCACCATATTGAAATTAAGTACTATGAAATATATTAAGTTGTTACAAAAATTCTTATGAATAAAAAATTTTAATGGTTGTTATATTGTATTATTTCCAAACGATATATTGTATGTTTATTTTATTATATTGTGTTCTGATATGAAAAAAAATACTATTATAATTGAATAATTTAAATAAAAAAATTTTTGATAAATATAAACACTCCAATCATTAATTAATTTGATCTTAGTTTGAAAGTACTTTTATAGTGACTCATTTTTATTTTTTAAGGTGAAAACTTTAGATCTAAGCTTAAATTTCTACATCAGTATTTTAAGTAAAATATTGTATCAATAAAAATATGTTCTTTGATGGCATGAAAAAAATTTCTTTATTGTCAGAATTGGAAAGATAGCTTATATTAATTGGAGGGGGGAGAATCTGCAATATTAGCCAAGCATATATTTTTAAAAAAAGTAATTGCACAAATAGCTTGTGTGTAACTTAAAGTTAATACAATAAAGAATTGCTGAAGCAGTCTATTAATTGAGAAAAATTGAAGCTAACTATAATATTTGTCTCTAATAAAAGAGGTTTATTATGTTTAAACTAACAAAACAATTTAATATTCTTTACCCAGAAACCTTCCATTATTATCAATATTGTGACTATAAGTTAATAATAATGGAATTGGTAATATTTTTTTAATTAAATTACCTCCCCCTCTCCCATATTCCTTTATACAAATTGTTACTAAATCTTTTAATATACTGTATATATTGCAATGAATTTATTTATACAGATATAATCTGTTTACTGTTTTCGTGAGATCTACTGCATAATATTTTAGTGAGATTTATTTTCAAATACTTGTTTTAGCAGATTAACTAAATCCTGAATGCTATAACATTTTAGTTTTCAAAGTATTTAGTTAGTTTGAATGAACAAAATTCAACATAGGCATTAAAAAAAAACATACATTCCTGAATATTTGGATCATGACCATTCAGCTTCCATATTATCCAATCTGGAGTTGTTTTTCTTTATTGTATAAAATTAGGAAGGCAAGGCATCTATTAAGTCTTCTATTAAAAACTTTTTCAAAACCTAAAAACTGTAAATTTCGACTTGTATGGTTACCTTTCCATATCTCTGTAACTATTTATCAGTAAAAAAAAAAATCAGTTTTAGCCTATTTTCATAAGAATCAGATCTACGATTTATGTTAATGTTTTGTTTGTATTTTCTGCTTTTAAGTCGTGCATTGCAGAATTTATGCTAAAATGGGAAGAATTTAAATCCTTTAACTTAATTTTTATACAATAAATTCTTGAATGGTGCAATGCAATATATAAACTACCAGTACAAAGCCTTCTATTTTTACTTACATCTTACCGACAACTGTTTCTATGATTCAACAGGTCATGGCTGTGTTCATATTGTGATAAATGGAAAGTTTAGTACTCATTAAGTGATCAAATATGTATTATAACAGTGAAATTTAGGGGGAAACTTTTGGTATTGGTGGACAAAGACATGAATTCGTAGAACTCTGACCTATAAGGCTTTTTTGTTATCTGACCAATCACTCCACCATATTAGATCAGATATTCGGAAATATACTGTAATTGAAATGTAAAAAATTCAAGTTTTCTACTTCGGGAATCAAAGACTGAAGTAAAATGTATTTCTGGAATGAAGATGCTTGTTGTGATATCCTGTAATTAAAATATTTTTTTCTTTTTTAGGGAAAAGAAGAAGGAAAAAGAGCGTGACGAGTTATGGAAGAAACTATCCCAGTTAGAGCTGAATCACAAGTCAAAGCTCAACTCAGTTCCCCATCACTCCCCCTAGTGGCTCTTCGAACACCTTTCTCTTTGTAGAGTCGGGTTCTTCCACCCGCACTGTAAATTGACTGTTGTGTGAAATGTGGTCATGCATTGACCTCAAAAAAATAAATAAACCTAAGTATAATAAGATGGCCCAACCCAGGAACAAATTTAATTCCATTTCAATGGGTGACATTTCAGTTCAGAAAAAAAAAAAATATTCCTGCTACAGAGGAAAGGGCAATAAAAGAATAACTTCCTATTGATGTTCAAGTTAAGATTCTTCTGGCAGTTGTGCTTGAAGCTGCTTGAACCTCTTATGTTTGCCATGCTGTTGGAAAAACAAATTTTCTAATCTATGTATACTGCTTGGAAGTACATGACAGTTGATGATTCCACCACTCTAAGGAAGAGAATCTTTTCGAAGACAAATTTTGTAAGAGTTGAGATGTTTAGGTCTATTAATGTTTTTTCTTTGATTCAAAACAAAAATGGAACTTTTATGGTGCATGTTATGTCAGCAGCTATAATTGGAAAATGTTTGTTTTGAGCCCTTAATTTGAACTCTTTATTGAATTCGTTTTGACTTTAGTTTTAAGTTGTCAACTTGCAGCTAATTTGTACATTATATTTAAGAGATTCATCTTAATCAAGATCACTTGTTATGTGAGTTACAAGGAGCAGATTATAATAATAAATGTTGCTTTGAAACCTTTCTCTAAAAGATCTTTAAATTAAAGCCAGAAAATGGGTAGAATGTCATCTTCAAATATTTATTCATACAATAATATAAAATTAGCACTATATTGGGTGCTTTGTAGTTATGCTACTAGTTTACTAATTATTAATTCACGACAGAAGAAAAAAATATCACTTAATTGTGAGTTTCCTAATCACTTCTTTTTCATCCTAATCATTAACTACCTCATTTTCTGCTTCTAAAAATATGTATGCTCCTTTTCTCACTCATTCACATAATCTAAAAAGAAGATTCAATATTGTCTTAGAAAAAGTTTTCATTAGTCAAAGTTTTTTTTTTTCTTTTCTTTCTAGTACAAACTTTTTAAGATTGATTTTTGTCCCTGAAACTTGTGTTTTAAACTGTTTTTTCATTTTGATGTATGTTTTTTAACTAATAAGTTGGATTTATTGATTTCAGCAATAAAGCTAAATCTTCTAGGTTTTTTTTTTTTTAATTCATGTAGAAAATGTTATCTATTGTTGGTATTTTGGAATCTGCAAAGAAATTTTAATTAGTTATTTCAGTTTAACTTTTATTAAGGAATGTCCTAGTTTTTAAAAGTTCAAATGGAACCTCTATAAATTGAGTAAAAAATTATGGGTTGTGAAATTGTAACCTTGTACAGTAGACTTGTACTACAGCAACTTTGATGCCTTTGCTTTCTAAAATTTCATTTCAATTATCAATATTTAAAATTGTCACATTTGATAGACACTAATAAAAATACTGCTTTTTTATTTAGCTTTATTAAAAGAAAATTGTTTGCTTTCATTAGATTCAAAATATTCTCCATATTTTAGTGTTATTTCAAAAAAAGATTGGAATCATTACTTCTTTATTTTAATTTCTGAAAGTTAACTTTTTCTTCTGCTAGCTCAAGGAGTTCATTATACTAATTGTAAAATATTTCTAAATTTACTTAGTTATCAGTTGTTTAATATTTTTTACATTTCTAGGAAAAAGCTCTCCTTGAAATTTTATAAGGATAAAATTATAAGTTTATGTAAAATGAGTCTACTGTGTATGGTAAAAGATCCTGCAATTTTGTGCAATTCCATCGGCCAATCATCACATTGACCAAAGGCTTACAACAAATAGTGATGATAGCCAGGGCTTAAATTTTATGCTGATTTTAAGTCAATCCATATGTCAAGGTTTCTTTTATGATGCTTCTGAGATAGTTAGATCCAAGTATGAGTTTAAATGTGCCAGATATATCAGTGAACTTAGCTGTTTTTTAGTTGCTTTTGGCAACTCACTTCTGAATCATGGATTGAGGGGAAAACATGCTTTGTTGCCCTCTGTCATAGTCTGTCCTACAAAAAGCACTTAGTATTAGTAAATCAACTTTCATGCCATGTTGAAGAAAAGAATTCTTTGGAACTCAACTGTTATTTGATTTTGTATGATTTTTTGAGAGCCAACGTGAAGAGATTTCATCAAATTATGCTCCCTCCATTGCCGAGTCACATAGAATTGTGTAATGCATGTTGTGGCCATGTCATGTAAATAAAGAATGAAAAATGAATTTTTTTTAATGCATGGGTTTTTACTTTTTTTCCCCCCATTTCATGTAGTACTACTCAAGTGTACAGATTTTACTTTTTTTTAGTACAGCAGTAACTTTCATTTCCAAAACATTTGCCATATGATGTGAAATAGTTTTTTTTTTTCAGTTTATGTTATTTTTGCTCTTGAGGTTAAAGAAGAACGTGTTAGAGATACTTGAATTAAAATTTGTCATAAATAATTACAGAAATACTTGATGTTATGTTGTATTAAATTAATTTTAGTATCACCTTTGGATGTTTTGTGGAGTTTGTTGTTAATGGCAATGTTTGTTCTTAGAAAATTTATGGAATTAATTTATTTTAGTATACCTATGGGCTAAAATAGTCCTTTTTTATTTTCCTCTTCCACTTTTCAAAAATTTTGATTTTTTTTTCAGGTTATTTATGGTATTTTTCCTTAGTTCATTTATTAAGCTCTTGTTTTAAACTTAGATATTTTCAATAAATTTGCATATACCGGTGTAAAGAAAAATAAATTTAAAAAATGAGCACAGAAACAATTATTGAAATAAATCTCATATTTGCTAACTCTCCAAATTCTTATACAGAAGTTACTTGTGAATATGATTTGTATGATATTGTGAAGAATAAATTGCTCCTGGTAAAAAATAAATTATAATTTCTTTTTTTAAAGTTATTCAAACAAGACTGTTCAAAACAATTTAAGATGTTTAATTTACAGCCTTACTCTCAATAATTAGGAGAAAGTCTTTTTTTTTTTATTGCTATTAGATTTTTTTTAAACCATGGAACCTGCCTTCAATTACATTTTTGAAAATTATAAATTGTTACATTTAAATATACAACTTAATAATACAAAATATATTTTATCAGTTAATGTAATTCTAGCAAGAAATATCCATTTGTATTATCATAAATAGTATTTTCTGAATCATCAACATATTTTCTGTCTGTTGATAGATCGAAATTACTAATATGGTTTACAACTGACAACATTATCAAATGTTGAAAATTTACAAAAATAAATAAAGAAAGAAAAATGCATATAAAGATCCTAAAACAATTTAAAAAACACATAATGTAAATAATTGACTGCTTTAATTGACCATACAAATTTTATACACAATAATACATTATTTGTACTAGATACCTAATAATTATCTAAATAGATAATTTAGTGTAGAAATTCTAGTTGTTTTGTAATATAAGTACAAAAAGCATGGGTTATTTGTTCAGAATTACTAGGTTTTTCTTTATCCTAAATAACAACCTAATAATTCTAAACATCACTGTAATTAACACAGTATTTGTAAATGAAGAAGGAAGAAAATGTAAATTAAGAAGTTAAAATTGGATGAAAACTTTTGCCAAATTATTTCATTTCGATAATATGATCAATATTTAAAATTACTCACTTCTTGTTTTCTCTGTTAATTTAACCTTCTCAAGGAATATTAATAATGTTAATTTTATAATTTAGAAAGGCAGGAGGAATATTATTGACTATTACAATTTTGGAATTTAAAATTGTTTCGAAGTGTGGATTACAAAATGAATTGAGTTTATTACAAATGATACATCTTCAGCAAATTTTATTGAAGATTAAAAAGATATTCTCTTTTCGGGTATATTCTTCCTTAAATATGACATTTTAAGCTTCACATTCTTTATCTTATCAGAAGTTTTCTATCTTTGATGCAATTTTTGGCAAAATTTAAATGAATTCAACATAGTATTTTGATTCAGTATTCGTTATTCATATACTTTTTTGGGGGGGAGGGGTACCTGTAGCAGCAAACACATTCTAGAATACTTTATTAGATAATTCAAGAAAAATATCAGGTTTAGATATTTCAGGAATATCATGGATGATATAAAAACAGATTTGTAATTTTTGGTTGAAAAGAAGATAGGAATATATTGACAACAAAACAATAAAATTGTTAAAGCCCTGAAGTATACATGAGCAATTATTTTTTAACCATGGTATTAAAAAATAAATACAGGGACTTGTGTTAGATGAAGGTTGAGATACAACCCAAGCTAAGTAACATAACCACAATACCAAAAGTATACTTCAGTATGTAGATGTTATCTGAATTATAAAGCTACTGTCACAACAGCTGTACGAAGGTTGCCGTGTCACCATTGCAGCAGCTCTAGGCCTGAACTCGCAATCTAAGCGTTAGTAGCTGAGTAACATGACCATTTGACAAAAGTGACACTTCAACCCAAGGATTGTTATCTGGCTTATAAAGCTTACACCACCGACTTATTCGGTTTGTGACCAACTTGCATTTAAAATCAATAAATATATCATATTGAAATTGATTACAGTGAAATAGACTCATTTAGCACTATTAATCAATGTCCATAACTAATCATTTGCATTTATGCATTATTATCAAATATTTGCTGCAATTTATAATTCATTTTTGATTTAAAAATTTTATTTGACTATAAACATTCTATTTAGGATTCATTGATTCTAATTAGAAAATGCCCCCTCTCTTCCATTTCAAGAATGATAAACCTTGATTTAAAACAGAAATATGTCTCCTAAATTAACATATTTATTTAAAATCATTTACTTTTTATAATTTAAAATATATTTCTAAAATTAACTTTATTTATTTATTTTGTATATTCAAACAGCAATACATAGAATTCTGAACTACATTTAATTGCTTGTTACTCTAATTTCACATGATGTTTTTAACTTAGTCAAAGATTAATTTCTTTTCTTCTTTTTTTTTTTTAACTTTTGGCACTCACTTTTTTTTCAAATAATAATTCTTCAAATTTGATAATTTAGGCACTTTTAAATGCTACCTTAATTCCTTTTTTTTAAACTGTGAGGATTTTTTTTAAATATTATTCTAGATGGGGCGATTTGACAAATATTTCTCAAACTTGGTGGCAATGCTTAGCATTATTTCACCTAATAACTCTATCTGGAACAAATATATCATCATAACGTTTAATTTTGAAAATCTATGAGAAGGAGTAATGAAAATCATCTTTCTGTTAATCTGAATTTGTAGGAATAAGTATATTTATGATGTATGTTTTTATTTTATTAGAGGCTATAGAAAATTCAATATAATTGGAGATAAAATAAAATGCATTACAAAGAAACATGGTGGGGTGGGGGAATGCTTTGTAAAGAAATATTTTCAAGTTTAATTTTTTGAATCCTGTTTTATTTTCAGTGCTTTGATAATTTGCTATACACAATTTTAATTGATGAAAAATTAGACAAAGAAATAAAAAATTAAATTTCTATAAGCATAACTGCAACTTTAAAATATTCAAATTAAAAGAAGTGCAATAATTATTTACCTAATTTTAACAAAATTAATTGAATCTCTTAATTTCTACTATGAACTCATTTTTAAAACCCATATAATTATTTAACTAATAATTTGATAAATGATGAATATATTTGAAAATGGATAGTCTCCATTTTATGGTAGTCATGGAATATTGTTTATTTGATACTTACGTATTATACCGTCTTCGCCATCAGTTTAGTAACTCATTGGCGGCGGGTTTAAATTTGGCGATAAAGTTGGACATTATAATACGTAAGTATCGTTTATTTTCTTATACAAAAACACTCAAAATTTTGCTTTCAGAACATTTTTACAAGATTCTCTGGAAAATTTATTATATTTTCCTGACATCTTGCTAAAAATTCTTATTTTCCATAAACCATTCTCTTCCTAATTCCATTTCCACTTCAATTCCTGTTAATATAGGTAACTTAATATACATTTTAGGTACTTGAGTATTTGGGTTAAGTGTGAAACCCACCACCTTTAAAAAAATGGCCTAATAATAATTATTATTATTTTAAATGTTGAGAAAATAAAATATTGTAGTGAGTGATTAATTTCAAAATTGAGCATTTCATTATTATTTTATTATAAAATTATTTGACATACAAAAACTGCACTTTTCAATCAATTTTGCATTGTTTACATCTTTTCAGTTTTTGACTAATATTAGCGGCAAAGATAAACCTACATGTGTTCAATGAAATAACTGCCATAATTACTACGTTTTTGGTAATAAAATGGATTTTTACTACCTTATTCCATTTATAGCGCCAACTTTGGAGATATTGCATTGATAGTGAGATAAATGGTACTTATGAATTAACGCCACCGCAGCTGCGGATTTGGCAATTTTTAAATGCCGCCAATCTACATCTAAAAAAAATTTCAAAATATGCGCCAAATTTATCGAAATAGCTGGTACCATAAAGCTCTAAGTGATATTCCCGCTATTACCTTGCCTCAAGCCTTAAAATGCTGCATATTTGGCGGTTTTAAGTGCCGCCAATCTGAACTGCATTAGCTCAGATTTTGACTGCGGTGGCGTTAATACGTAAGTACGAGATAAACCAAAAAATGTTGATTAACTAATTGAATAAGAAAAATGTTAGTCTTCAACGCATATATATATATCAAAGCAACATTTATAGACTTTACTCAAGAAAAGTATAAAATATTGCTGATAAATGTATCTATTTACAAATCAACTACTTTTACATTCTTAAAAATTGAGTAAAATCAGCTAGTAAAAATTTTCTTTCAGTTAATTATTTCTTTAACTTGGACCAAACACTTCGCCGAGAATATTGATGGATAACTTCAAGGGATCACCTTCGGAAATATTGATTTCAGATCAAACATTTAGATACAATTTCGTCTTTTTCATGATTTTTTCTTACAAATCCTTCTTCAATTGTTTTCATTCAGTAAAAAAAATAAATCGTACAGTCTGATGAAACAATGAAAATGGGGTGCTTACGTATTACACCGTCTTTGCCAACGGTTTAGAAATTTTTTAGCGACGGATTTAAATTTGGCGGTAAAAATCAGCGGATTACACCATTGCCGGTTTGCCATAATTGGCGAGCAATGGCTTCAAATTTGTCAATAAAGTTGGACGGTATTACACGTAAGTACTGAAAATGGCTTGAACTTCAGGACAACAATATTGTATATATATTCTTCATTTTTGGAAAAAAATTGCTCGATTTTTAAATGGAAATTTTTTGATGTGAGATTCTTTATAAGCAATAATATTTTCTGAAATTATCGCTGGGAAACGCCAAAATTCCTCTTTTCAAAAAAAAAAAAATTATGTGCCATTTTTGTTATCTAAGGCATATATATTTCAAACTGGTGGCTTTTATTAAACTGTTTTAAGTGTAGATGACCAACAGAATACATTCATGCGTAACATGAGTAGAAATATTTAATTTGATTAATTTTTTTTGCTGTAATTGCAAGTTAATGATTCCGTCGGGTTGGCAGGTATTAAAACCGTGATGTTTTAATTGTCTTACATACATTCTGTTTATTGAGCACATGAGTTTTTCTAATGGAAATAGTTACATGATGTCGTAGCGATATTAAAAACATTAAGATACTTTTCCGTTAGCCGGGCACAAACGTAAAATCGCCAAAGTAATTTGGCGGAATTCTGCATTATTTGGTGATTTTTCGCTTTAAAATCGCTGTAAGAAAGTTGACGGTATTCTACATTATTTGGTCGATCGGCTAACGGAAATCCATCCATTTACTCTCCGGATAATCTAACTTTCCCAGTAGTGAAAAATCACTTTTTATTCGTCTTGCTAATTGCACAGATATTAAAATATGATCTTTCTAGGCTTTCAACATTGTACACAAATTCCACGATTAAATATTTGAAGTTATGGCAGCAGTTTGAATTTCAGGTCGACTTTTGTTAAAAATAATGCCCCCAAAATTTTCACATTAGGAGCCAATTACAAAGCCAAGTTGTTATGGTATTTACATATTATACCGTCCAATTTTATCGCCAAATTTGAAGTCATCGCCAATGAGTTGCTACACCGCCAATTATGGCAATCCGGCAGTGGTGTAATGCGTTGATCTTTATCGCCAAAAAGTTACTAAACCGTTGGTGAAGACGGTATAATACGTAAGTAATGTTATTATTCCATTTCCCACTTTCATATTTTCTCAAAAAAATCGATAAAATTGACTTCAACAATTATTCAAAAACGCTATATCAAAAGACAGTTGCTAGCTCCTTTACTGTTTCAGTGAAAAATCTTTGTCTCTAACAAAAGGTTCGATCAGTAGACAATATTTCGCAGGATTTACTTTAGATCATTTTTACTTTCTCGTAATAGAGAAAGCATTTCAGACATCGCCGAGTTCGAAATTATGTCTTTCTATGAACGCGGTAACTCAAAAAAACTTCCAGCTAATTGAAACAAAATTTGGTATATGGTTATTGGTACAAAATTTTCATTTTTCTATCAAATTTTGAACGAAGTTCATTATCAAGAAGTCTATTTATTCTCATACATGAAAATATAAATATAGAATAGGATAAAATTTAGTATGCACGCTAAGACACCTGTCTGTCGGTATGACTTTTTTTATGTATGTAAGCGCATTAACTCAAAGACACATAACATGGAATTAAATATGTGATTTTGGCTTTCAGATTGTAGTCACACATCTAATTTTGGTTTATATCTTCGAAAAAAGCCCAAGATACAATTGAGTACTTTCATATTATACTATCCAACTTTATCGCTAAATTTGAAGTCGTCGCCAATGAGTTGCTAAACCGTTGGCGAAGACGCTATACTATGTAAATATCCATAATTGTTTTTCTTGTTCATGAAGGCAAAGTTTTAGATTTGTGTCAAGTTTCGAATCTATTCGGTGGAAAAGACGACACCGAAAATGTTTACCAGTTTTCTTTGTTGTATATCGAAGTGTTACATCACTTCAGGAGAGAAAGAAGCACTTACGTTTGAGAAATGTACCTTCGACAGTCCTTCATTTCCTTGTCAACACTATATCATTTATGCTATACGTCGAAAAGGATAAATAGAACACACACACAAAAAAAAACATTAAAATCTTTTATCACAAATTTCATGCTATCATGTGAGAACATTATTTTTAGAGTATTGTTTGTCTTAATTAATTTAAGTCATTAATCAATTTAAACAGATTTGAATTCATCATGTGGCTATCAGAATAAGCATGCGTTGATATACTGAGAATCAGGTACGTGGCGGATATTCGTGCAAGGTTGTAACTTTTTGTTATTGATAATTCGCCAAATGTGATAACCATCTTCACCATTTCCTAATAATTCTAAAAGTGGAAAAATGATGGCTTATAAGCGATAAATCGTCTGGTACTTTTCCGTTACCCGGGCGGCAGCGAAAAGTCCCCTAAGATATTTGGCGGAATTCTGCATTATTTAATGATTTTTTGCCTTAAAATCCATGCAGGAGTTTGGCGTGATTCTACTTTATTTGGCAATTTTAAAGTACCAATCGTCAATTGGTACTTTTCCCCGTACCTTTTGTGGCTTCAAAAATCTCAAACCAATGCTACATCATGTTCTCATATGATAAAAATATTTTTACAACAAAAAATTAACAATATTGCCATCGACTTAAACTTTTAAATAACAAATCAAATTTCTATTTTTAACTTTTTTGACGATAAATCACCAAATGTGGCAACCTTCTGCATTATTTCTAACAACCCTAAAAGGGAAAAATTGATGCCTCAAAAGCGATAAATCGTCAAGTTGATTCCTACGCATTTTGAAACTTCAAAAACTTCAAACTAAAATAACTTCATGTTCTAATGTGTTAATAAAGTGTGGTTTTCTTGGAAGTTTCCCGCATACTCCCTAATAAAAATATTATTCCCCTCACCCAGCATTAAATTTGTGGGAAATTGATAAGGCCGCTGACACCAAGAGCGCTCAGATTATTTTCACACATGATAGTTGTGCACTTCATAATATAGTAAAGGAAACTGATGCTCCTGTTTTATCTGTATGATATTCGCGAACTGTATAGAAATGTAATTGTAATCACATGCATTGCGTTTGTATCTATGCAAAGGCTCATGCCGATAGACGGTCAACCATTGGATAGATTTGGTTTAAAAATCGGCAAAAACCTACACTTTTAGGCCTTATCACACTGCAAAATACCATCTACACTTTCGTTGACAGTCTTCGATTTTGCTGACAAACGCTTAAACAAGATTTTCATCATCATGAGCTTTTTTAAATCAGCTTGAAAATGTAGACGATAGTGACGGAAACATCGTTTGCAAACGAAATTCAATCAACCATGTGAAACTTTGACAATGACGTAGTGTGCCAAGAATGGCGCGATTTCCTCAACTATAATCTAACTAATATAATTATAGTTTGTATATTTATAGTAGTAGTTTGTAAAAAGCAGTTTGATTATTTTCGCAACTTCTTCTGAGCGATAAATACACAATAACGTACACCTATGTTTTTAAGTTTACCAGACAGCAAATACAAATGACGTCACTTTTGTGGTCGTTTGATCACGAAAGTGTAGACAGTATTTCACCATGTGATAAGACCTTTAGACTTTAAAATTGTGTACCAAGTTTTATTTGTTTGACTCCTCATCTTTTGTAGTATCGTATTCAATTTGTAGAAGACTGATTATGTTAAATTATTATTTTTCAAACTTTTAAATAATTTGATAAAATTTTAATGAAATGTATTGCATATTAATAATTTTACGAGTTGACAAATTAATATTCAAAGAAAACAAGTCATCGCCGAAGACAGCTGATAATTTAATAAATTGTATCCAAACCATCGGGAAAGGTTTCCCCAAAACTTTCTCGTATATTCTTCAATTAAAGGGATATCTCCTTCACCTTAAAGCCGCAAACGTTTTGATAGTCATTAGCGAGCAATCGTTATGAAATATAGAACTTTGGCGTGAATTGGAGATTTTTAATGAATCTACCCTGTGAAACATCTATTTGCTGGTCGAATGAACCGAAAATTTGATATAGAACAACAGTTATAGTTACAAAGTAACATACCGAATTCCATTGATTTAATTTATTCCATTTTTTGAGTTTAGATGCATGCAAAATTCCACACTAACAGACAAACAATCCTTTGCCAAAGTTAGTTCAAGATTTGATAAGAATCAACGTGGCCAAAATGGCGTACCAAATTTTATCTTCATTGCTCTTTGCATTCTGAAATGATCGAATTCACTTTTACTTGGTCAACCAGATAAATATACTGTTTGCGAAAGGGATTGAGCTCAAAATTTGATCGAAATCTACAAATTTGGTTGAAAGGTCACATACCAAATTTCACCTCTCTAACTAAAAGTCTTGCTGTATCGTATTCATAGACAGGCATAATCAATACAATGTATAAAATGAAGTCTTCTGAAAGCGTTCGTAGTTTGAACTACAAAAACTCCAGAAATACTTTACCGATATTGGAAATATTGGCACCATTTTGTAGAGTTTTCATCTGGAAAGATTTTAGTACATTAAAATCATATCAAAATGAAAAAAAAATGACTTTTATAATTGTGAATTTAACTTACCCGCGCATGCGCAGATATGTGCAAATAGCAAGAACAGTGGTATGCATATTCGATATATTTCTTAGTTTACGTCTGATTTTAAACAGTGACTCAAATCTCATTATGCCCAAAAGAAGGAAATCCAACCTTGGCGCGAACACATTAAATGCCAAAACAGCTTCATTTGTTGCACGATAAGTAAAATGAAGAGGAAAGATACGTTCGGTTAGCGAATATCAGAGAAATAATGCCCTCACTTAGGAAGGGGAATCTTATGATGGGCGAAATTACCGTCTTTCTTTAAATCGCACTGCAATTGAATTGCGGAGACAGAATGAATCTCCTGAGGAGCGAAATACTAACCTGTGTTTTGTCTACGGACGTATCATATTTTTACCTTTGTAAGTCTAAATATTCTTGAATGTGAGCAATAAAAATTGTTTTGTTGATATTTTTGATAATTTCTAAATATATATTTTTATGTTTGTCTGATGTTGCTCAACATGCACAGTGGATGGAGTCTAGATTTAAGTTTAAAGCTAAATTCTCTTCTTGTATCTTAAAGCTAATTTTTCTTCTTTCCATCTTGTATACAAGATGGTTGAATGGCCGTGATCAAATGATCTCGGAGAGACAGACTTCCTTATAGAAGATTATCTTTAAGACTTGATACAGATCTTCAATTTTATTGTTAAGACCCTAAACCATTATAATTCTTTCTAATCATTCCATTAGGCATAAACGGATTTTTCTGGAATGCTCCATACATGGAAATTCTCGTAATTGAATATTTTGATCATAAATATTTTCTTTTTTCCTGTTGATAAAAGTTAAAATAATATAAATATGATAATGGTAAGGGAGCTATAGTAGAAATTTTCATTGGAGAGAATTGCATCAAATAATTTTTTTAAACAGTTCCGACGTTGTTCATTGCCCTCAAAAAAAGTTATTAAATATGAACTTTTGAAAACGAGAACTTTTTCCCCTTTCAGACGATTCTTAAATCACCTCCCGCATCAGACGATTCTAAAAAGAGATCGCATTTTGAGAAGACATAATTTGACGGCGTGCCAGAATGTGTTGGTGGTTTTTGGCGAAAACTGCTTACTCGGTGTTTATTCGAGAACCTTAAATGTAGTTCGCAGCATCTTCGGTTGTTTCCAGCTCTTTTAGAATTGTCGACGTAATTTCTCGAGTTTTAAGAGAATCTAATAGAGACCAACAATTAATTCAAGAATATCTCCATCCACTGTTTTTTCAGTTTTTGTTTAATGATATTTCTTATCAAAATTTATTATCTTTAAAGGTAGTTATCTAAATTGATCAGCGGAGAAATTTGATTCGATATTATTCATTTCGTTATTGAAAATACGAATAATAATTTAATAATAATTAATCCAATGTATGCTTTGAAAATCTCCAGAAAACACTTTTTATTGTAATTTCTTTGTTTTGAAGATATATAAGTAAATTTAAAATTTTGAATATTTCAAAATTACTTTCGACTCCTTAATTGAACTTCCAATAATTATAAATTAAATAAAACTGAAGGAAACAAACTAAGATTTAATTATTCGAAATATTAAACACGATTCCAAAAATGTTGGAAAGTTTGATTTAGTTGGAAAATTTATTCGCTTACTTGGCACAAATGCGTTATTATTTCCACGTAATAAGAAACACTGCAAAGGAAATCGTTTTACTTAGTTTGTGTAAATGACATGAAATCTAGAGACGGCTAGCTTTGAAACGTAATCCACTTGAAATTGAGATAAAAAGCAATGCTTTTATAGACGAATACCAGAAATATGGAAGTTCGCTTACTAATCGAAAGATACTTAATAGTAGAAGGCAAAAATCAGAAGAAGAAAAAAAAAAATGGTTTTTGTCGATGACTGGACTGTTCTGGTCGCGGACTAGATTTGGCACAAAGCTAACTGAACAATGTTTTTTCTTCTCTTCTTTCAGCGTAAGATTTGCTTTAGCTTTCTTTTTCCTTTTGCAATTTTTATTTTTATTTATTTATTTATTTATTCTTCAAAATTATTTGGTTTTGGTTTCAATGCGCTTTGACGAATTGCACAATTTTGATTTTTTTTTCTTTTCAATTCCTACTATTAGTTTACACTCTCTCTATATGTATATAAATGTGTGTGTGTGTCTTGTTTAAATTTTCATTGGTTAACAAAATACTTTTTATTCAATTCCTACTATTAGCTCACACTCTTCCTATATATATATATAATACTCATCGTGATCATCTATACAAAAAGAGACAGAAATCCAACCAGTGGGTAGAAACGATTCAAAAACTGATGAAGATCTAAAATTTTAGCGATAAAAATCATATTTTAACAAGTGTTTTTTTTAATATCTTTTTTCTAGACACATGCAGGCTTGATGACGGAATTTATCCAAAATTTGATACAGACTACTATTTCGGTATAAAGACAAAGTTACTAAACTGATTCTTCTAGTTTTTTTTTTTTTTTTTTCTCAATTCCTACTATTAGCTCACACTCTCCCAATATATGTATTTATATATCTTGTTTAAATTTTCAGTCGTTAAAAAAATACTTTTTATTCATCCAATAAAGTTCAAGTACATTTTTTTAAACTTGTAGTGACTAACACTTGATATTAATACAGTTTTTTTTTTCAAATATTAATTTATTATTTTTTGTTAATTAATTAAAAAACTAATTTTCTCGCCTTTATAGTAGTTACTGTTGTTAGGTTTGGATAGCCTGGTTGGTAGGTCGTTGGATTCGCATCCTTTCTGCTGCGAGTTCGAATCTGGTCACAAAGTTCTCCATGTTGGGAGTTATACCACTGGGGGAACTGAGTCAAAAGTGATCGTTATTCGAGTGCTCACGGGTCTTTTAACTTAGAAGCTACTGCACCCCTCCTTTCATTGTAAAGCGGAACACGAGAAAAAATAATTGTAATTATTTAATAAAAAGTAACTGATATAAAAATTTTCCTGACTTCCTAAATTTTTCTTAATATCCAACGTAGTAATTGATTTTAATTATTTTTTATATTACTTGTTTGTCCACTCAAGTTCAAAAACATTTTTTTTAAACTTGTAGTGGATGACACTCGATGGTAACACAGTTTTTTCAAATATTAATTCATCAATTAAATTAAATTAATTTTTAATACTTTAAGTAATTTTAGCAGTTTGTAATGAAAACTGAAATCAGCAGGCAGTAGTTCAATCGGTGAAAAACAAGGATTTCAGTATTTTTCACATGAAGGTGAAAAATGCGATTTCAATTCTTGCAAAAATCGATAATATTTTGATAAATTATTTATATTAACTGTAATTATTTAATAAAAAAGTAAATAAAATTTTTAAAAAAAATCTTTGCTGAGATAAGTAGGAATTTACTTGATTTTTTATGTTATTTTTTTCTTTTACTAAGAAATCCCTCGATTTGTAAAAAAAGAAACGTAATTAAAGGCTTTGGATCATTTAAAAGTGTAATTCTTAAAGAATTAATTTTTTTCACTTTCACTATTCTTAGTGAAATTTTGGCGAGTTCAACTCCTATCGCTTTTGAATGGCGGCATTTGTGAAAAAAAATATTATTTCCAAAATAAAGAACACAAAATCTTTATTCTGTCTCATTGTATAGAAAGTCATGATGAAGATGCTACAAAATCGATGGCAGAAACAGAATTCCGGCGACCGTCGATCTCGGGCGAGATGCCTGAAAAAAAAAGATAAAAATTCTATCTTTATTATTAATTAAATTTATATCAAAAATGAAATAAAGAAATATGACAAAAATATCTTATCTGTGCTTTAAATTAGCCCAAATTTTGATTGCGCAAACAGAAATTCGATTGAAAATATCATTTAAGACAAACAGTTGCAATTTCTATCTCTACCCGCTAGAACAGTGTTCAGCAAATTCATTATTAAACAGAATCAGTTATCAGGATGTACAACCTTTTCAGGATGAGGGGTCAAAATATGAAAAAGGATCATGACGAGGGCTAAATTAGCACGTGAATGTTAAAACATGGTATAAGCATAAAAACATTGTGTTTTTTGTGGCAATACGCATGAATTACAATTAATACTTTACTTATTTTACTCAAGTACACATTATGCAATAAATATATGAATAAAACACAAACATTATGATTGGTTTATAAAACAAAACTTTAAAATTATCTACAAGTTGCAAATTTTTGCTTGATGCTGGATTTAAAAAATAAAAGTGAGAACAAGACAATAACTCTCGCTTATTTGCCAAATAACTTACACACATACACAGCTTTTTTTAATAAAAATTATACTCAGATAAATAGTCTTTTTCATGATTTGCATAAGTTTTAAAACAGAACATTAAAAAAATTGAAATCTGCTATCTCAAATTTCCTATTATCATATGAGAACATTATTATTTTTAAAGTATTGTTTGTCTGAATTACTTTAATTCATTGACCAATTTAAACAGGTTTGAAACAATCATGGAACTATCAGAATACGCATGCGTCGATATATCGAGAATCGGGTACATGGCGGACATTCGTCCGAAGCTGTAACTTTTTGTTGGTGATAAATCGTCAAATGTGACAACCATCTTTACCATTTTCCAATAACAATAAAAGCGGAAAAGGGATGCTCCAAAAGCGATAAATCACCAATTTTCTGCCCGTTCATTTTGTGGTTTCAAAAATCTCAAACCAATACTACATCATGTTCTCACATCATAAAAACATTTCAACAACAAAAAATTGTTACAACGGTGCCATTGACTTAAACTTTTGAATTAGGAATTAAATTTCTATTTTAAAATGATTTTTTGACGACAAATCGCTAAATGTGGCAACCTTCTGAATTATTTTCCAATAACCTTAAAAGAAAAACACTGATGTCACAAAAGCGATGAATCGCCAATATGTTGCCTACGCATTTTGAGGCTTTAAAAACCTCAAACCAAAACAACATAATGTTCTCATGTGATTAAAAAAAAATGGAATGAACAAAAGAAAAAAAAAACGAAATGAAACGGGAACTTCGGGTCATATCCAGACTATTTATTCGTCCATGAAAGGAATTTTAAAGGAATTAATAGAGTACCGATTTTACCAAAATTTTCCTTTTGACAACCAAAATTTTTCTTTTTAAAAAGATATTGTAAAGTTTTTAGCGTAGTGGGTTCGGATTGAATGGACTTTACTTGAGGACAGCACAAACAAATTCATTTACAGATATTTACAGGGTGACTTGATAAAGTAAAACTTCAGGTAAACACAATCCAGCAGTCAACAGTCACTTACAGCGTAAATGCAAGCCTTACGCACAATAAACACAGACTGCAAAACAGCTATCGTATAGCACATCAAACAATAAATCGCAGCGAGCTCAATAACAGCAAATGCAAAAACAGCTCACTAATAACAAGCGAGAAAAGTAATCCGCTAGTTCAGCGAGACTCTTCTCTTCTGAGAGGAACTAACTAACTCATTGATGGCAACCCATGCCACCACATTTTGCGGCAACCCGTCCCTTATATAGCCGAGAGAGAGAGCACGAGGCTTCATGAAAGGTCCAGCAGCTACCAGACTATTCCTTTCGCCAAACCAACCCGGCTGGCGTGAAGCTCCTCGCCAAATGCCGCCAACCTTGAAGCCTCCCCCATGGCGCTCGCCCGCTCGTAACAATATAATTGCTCACCGTTAGGCAGGTAAAGCAACAGAAGTCACTCAGAGAGGCATGGTAAAAAATAGTAGCCCCTGCTACTTACCAATTAAAGCAACGACGTTTTTTTTTTAAATTCAATTTTAAGTAGTTAGAGAGAATTACTTTAAGAAATCTAACAATCTGAATTTATTACACACACAAACATAGACATGTTAAAATGAAATTGAACCCGAAACCAACAAATCCAGCTCCTACTAACAGCAATCGAAATTCTGTGATTAATAGTTTGGTCATTTTCAACCCTTGCGTTCGGCTATTAGGCCGATTGCCTATGTAGGAATTTGCCTGAATTAACATGCCGTGGATCGGGTTATATATCCAATCCATACCAATTTCCATCATTCCGCACTAGATGCACTGGTTGCTGTGATTTCATCACTCAAATTACTCCGGAGTAATTAGTGTGTGTATAGGGTGGCGGTAGTAGAGGTTTAGAATGTTCGGATATCCAAGCTGAAATCTGTTCATTGATTTTCTGGGGGGACGGCCATCAGAGAAATCGGAGAAAGAAGCACAGGGGTAGGCAACCGAAGTTATTGGACAGTGGACGGATATTCTTGCTGGAGCGACCAGTCTTATTTATTTTCATGGAAAATAGGATAAATCTCGTTTTGTGTGGTCAGCCGATTAGGAACATTAAATATATCTAGTCAAAGCTGTGGAACGTTCTGATCAACTTCTGATAGTCCTCGTTAAATTAATAGCAGTATTAAATACATAATATCTAGATTGCTTGGCTCAAATTATAATAAAAAAATGTAATCTAATTTCAAATTTCAAGTTATCATGTGAGAACATTATTATTTTTAAGTTTTTATTTGTCTTAATTAATTTAAGTCCTTAACTAGTTTAAACCGGTTTGAAAAAACTACGAGACTTCTCTCTCTCTCTCTCTGATGATAATTTTTTCAAACTTTCATTTTCAATTTTTCTGGCAGGCAAACAAAGTTTTGGAGCTTGACTGATTCTGAGATGAAAAAAATTAGTAATTTAGACTAAAAGTTCACTATTACTGGAAGCTATTGTATATATAATAAAATCCACTGAACGTAATGCAGATTGATCTTAAAATTATATTCTAATATTTAAAGTATTTTGAGAAATAAAATTAATAAGAATGGTTCATAATACCATTAAAGAATGAATATAAGTCGCATTTTACAAAATTACGATAGTTAAAACTGAAAGAGAATTTATAAAAATCTAACGATAACTTTTGATTGCGAGATTAATTATTTAAAAGTAAGAAATCGTAAACAAACTTTAAGATGACATCATTTCATAGAAACGACAACTAAAAAGCAATTGATAATAACTTTAATTAAATATTTCAAACAATACTGGCAAAATAAACCTCAAATGTCATGAGCCTGGCGACTCGTTATCTACCAATAAAAAAACGAATATTTTTTGCCCGTAAATTTCAGAGACATCAAAACTTCCTAACCAAAACAGCATCATGTTCTTATATGATAAAAATGAGAATGAATTTCAGAAATTCAATAAAAATCATGTCTTGCCATCAATTTCAGATGTTTTCCACTCAATTATTTGAATATAATTACCTTTAATTTAAGGTAGAACCTTATCTAAATGAACTGGGTAAACTATTGATTAGTTGACATTTCTTTGAATTTCGTTTCCTTTGCTTGTTGCTTGTTTCTAAATTCATTGCTTGTTATAATCTGATTCTAAATTTTTTAGCAAAATAATTTGGATTGTAAACATTTTATTCGTTGGTCGAGATAGCTTATACTAAAGAGTACATTTATTTTTATTATAGCTTGAAATCTATTTCAAAAAAAGATGGCAATTTTTAATAACTGTGAGCGATTATGTGCTCTATTTTTCAATGAAAATTAATTTAAAAACTGAGTAGATCATTTTAGTATGGTATAGATGTAGAATAACTATTTGAAATTTAGTAGACTTCCAACAGCAAACAAATTTCAAAATGTCACACAATTTTAGCTTATCAAGTTTTGGAAAAAAACTTAAGTATGGATTATCGTCTCTCTCTATAGGTTTTTTAAATTTTAATACTAGTTATTTTCTTAAGTTTTTGCTTAATTCAGCCCATATCAAAGTAATTCTAAAATATTCTCTTATTTCCTGGTCCCATTCCACTTTCTCTGTTTAATTAAATCAATTAAAGCTTTGTAAAAATATTGTGTCATCGGATCCACATGCCGAATGATCGCTGATGTAAACAGATTCTTCTAAAGGATTCCTGCGTTTCTCTTGTCAAGGTCAACACGTGTGAGAATTCCGGTCAAAATTCGATACGTGTCGGTTTTATGAGAATTTCATGGTATATAAGAAAAGGAATAAATGATTTCGTCACTTTTTACTTTCTTCTGATTTTATACCTTGCTGCTTGTATATAATGCGTGCCTCTTGAGATGGAATGAAACGAAGTTAAAAATTTAAATGACTTTCGGCCAAGACTTTACATTCTGCTTATATCAACGCTTTGAATTCAAATATGCTCTTAAGTTACAGGAATATATCGAAATTGTGGCAACATTTTAGAACTTTCGGGGGGGGGGGATGAAATCATGTTTGTCTGCATATAAGTGTTTGATTCAAAAATGGAGCGAGCTAAGCGGTTGAGATTCGGTGTGTCCTTTTTACATTAAAATTATCAATCTGTATGCCGGCTTTCTGGCACAGAGGTAGCGCGTCTTGTTCGTGTCCTGGGAGTCCCGGTTCGGGCATGGCTGTTCTTCTTTGAGATGTGTATCTGTGCCCCCCTGTAAAAAGGGGTTGTGCTAGCAAATGTGGTGAGTGTGTAGCTAAGTCGTACTCTTGACCCTCGTTGTTGCTACTTCCAAAAGAAGAGACGCTCCTTTCGG
The DNA here is from genome assembly GCA_026289955.1 of Argiope argentata. Lineage (NCBI taxonomy): Eukaryota > Metazoa > Arthropoda > Arachnida > Araneae > Araneidae > Argiope > Argiope argentata. The sequence continues at coordinate 180,013 of JAOUZG010036556.1, read as the reverse complement.
CTTAAATCTGCTGCTGTATCAGCAGGGGGCTTGTCCATGACAAGTGCCACAAGTGACAACAACATAAATCTGTATCAAATTTTGGGATAAATCCGTCAGGGAAAAGTCTCTCCGTCTTTTCGTATAACACCATCGCGATAATTCAAAAATACAGCTAACTAGAAAAATGAAGTCAGTTAGATGTGTCAGATAGTCCTCTAACTAACGTGAAAAACCGTCAGAATTCTCTTTATATAAAGTGGAAGGTTGAATAACCAATTTGTCATAATTTCCAATAAGCCATTACCATTCGCTCCCATATCTGACTAGAAATTCTGACAGTTAATAGAAATAAGATCGACTCCAAATTTGAATCTTGTTTGTAAATCTGTTAAACTGGAGATTCACAATCACTTCACACCATGTCAATTAAGTAGTGGTATTTCAAATTCTTGTAATTATACAAAAAGCCATCAGAATTGGTAGGACGTGGAATAGAAGATTAGATATACGAACCGTCTTAATTGACATAAAGTCATTTGGAAAGGAGTTATGTGACTTCGAGTGGAGAGTGAGAGGCTGATGGTGCAACTCCATCCAGGTGTTTTACGAGAAGATGGTAATGAAACTGGCATATAGCGCTCGTGATTGAAGCTGGCATATAGTGCTCTAAAATATATGGGCTATAAACGAAATATCTTGGAATGCCACTATTTCACAAGCATGGTGTGGAGTTAAGATTGGTCAACATTAGTTTTTTGAAAACTTGAAAGTTTGTTGTAAAAAGTAAATGCCTAGTGTAGTGGCTCGATCCTTCCGATCAAATAAGAGGATAGCGTTTAAAGACAAACTCTTTATTTACAGCCTTATATACACAAAAACAACTCGTTCTCATCGGGGTTAATATGATTGATAATATTTACATCTCAGTTAACTGTATAAATTGTAATGACTTGATCCTGGTCGATCAAATAAATGGTAGCGTTTTAAACACAAAGGTTTTATTTACAGCTTTATACAATAACAAAAACAACAACACCTCCTCTAGGTTAAATGCTGGGAAATATTTACAACTGGATTGTCAGTTCGGCATCCAATACCGAGAACTCACAGGCTGTCCGCGTATCCGGCTACTGCGTGTAGCTCCAGAGATCTACGGATTACTTCCGGTAGATCTTTTCAATACACTCGAGATCATGTGGTATCTCTTCAACTCCAGCACTGCTCACAGCTCGTCTCGTTGTCGTATCCGCTCTCGTCCAGTCTTTCGCCAGATCAGCTGGTACCGTCTCCTCCGATCAGCTTATCTCGTTCACATAATCAGCTTGTCTCCTCTCTCTCGCTCAGCTTCTCGACCGTCCCTTTTAACAGTAGTGAAGCTCCATCTCTCAGGCTCGCATTGGTGCGCTGGAGATGCCGATTGTCCAATCATTCTTCAGAAATACTCCCAATGACGCGCCATCATGTCGTGGGAATATTCTTGAAACATCCACCCCTTAACAGAACCTTCACAATACACAATGTTCGCATCTGCATTCGCTTAGCACTTCTTTCTTCAATGAGTCGTAAAGAGTATATGCTGTTCATTATTTATCCCAGCTTCGGTGGTCCATAGAAGAAATAGCCCCATCTGGTGTTTCGACATGGTTTGCTGCTTTAATGGGCCGAAAGCATGTGGATTCCATTATTTGTCTCCATTCACATCCGAAGGGCGACACTAAAGGGAGAAACACAATGCAACAAAGGATGAATAGCCTCACCGCTGGCTAGGAGTAGCATTGTTCGAACATGTGTCTCTTCCAACGGGAGACCAGGTGATGATTTCCTTACAGCATGAATAATTCATCCATTAATTTCAGAGAAACAACCCCACAAAAGCTAACAGGCTGTTAGTGCATTAGGCTACTACCGTGGTAGATCAAAGGATCCACTGATAATCATCGGGTGGATCTTAAACCAGAAGCTCGATTCACCAGAAACTTATCTCACATCTTCAGAACGCCGATCCTCCGAAGACCTCTAAAATCTGTAGTCTTTTATAGAACTTTTCAGCAGATCTCGCCTTCTTCTCTCCTCCAAAATCTTGCATTTTATCTTCTGTCGAAACTCCGCTCACATTCGCGTTGCTGCACTTGATATCCTGGTTACCCAACAGTTATTCAGAAATATTCCCCAGTGGTCTCCAGTTGACCTTGGGAATGTTCGTAAATGATTCACCCATACAATAAAAAAATTAACTTGCGAAGATTTTGACACTCTTCCTCTTTTAAGATACGATTTATTTCTTTGGAAGGACTGAAAACGCACGTGTGATTCATTATCTGGACTTGCCTCAAAATCCAAATGATTCCATTAAGGGAATAAATCCTCCGTCTGAAGCAATTACTAATAGAGAGTCATACAGTTTACCCCACAGTTGACCGGATGTCATAACAGTAAAACATGTGTCTCTTAGCGAGGGAAAGAACCTTTACACTAGTAAAATGTTCGTCTTGTGTTCAGGTTTTGAAAATTTTGTAGTATTGTATTCAGGCTCAAGTCAGATCACAGAAGTTCGGTTGAACTCATGTGGGTCACTTAAAAAACATTAAAATATTTCACTATGTACAGTAAAGAATTCCTCTGCTCTGTTTATTCTACTTGATGTTTGCATTATAATAACGATGATTGACCAATAACTTTGTTGAGTCTATAGTACAATGTTACCAATGACGACAAAAAAAAACGATCTCTGATGATAACTTTTATTATTTTAGCTACAGTTACAACAACACAATGCAAAGTATTTAAAAAAATTAATGATTAATTGTACAAAACTTCGACTTTTTGCAGCGTTACATTTTGATTCCGTTAAAAAAAATCCGTCTTCTCTAACTTTCACATGTTTCTGATTCTGTTAAATATCATTCTAATTTCAGTTGACAGATACATCTTTTATTTCATTATTATTAGTAGTAGTATTTGTGGGTTTTTCTCTTATACTTTTGCATCAGAAGTAGGCTTAGATCTGTAGCTTTATATCTACAGTGCTCCAATGGGCTTTAGGAAGTAACTATAGGTCATGATTAGAATGTGTGGCGCTAGCTTCATAAGCCAGATAGCATCTATGATACCGAAGTCTACTTTTGTATTTTGGTCATGTTTCTCGGCTACTGGCATCGCAGGTTCGTTTCGCGGCCTTCATCGGTACATTGGTGACCTTGGCAACCCAACCTCCTTCAACAGTCGTGGCGCCATCTACCCACAGCAAAAACAAGCAAAGTCGGCGAACTCACTTGACGCAAACAAGCAAAACAAAGTCGCCAATCCCCCTTCACGCAAGAAAGCAAGCAAAACAATGTCGTTAGACTCTCTTGACGCAAGGAAGCAAACAAACAAAGCCGTCAAACTCACTTGACGTAAGCAAAACAAAGCCGCCAACCCCACTTGACGCAAGCAAGCAGCAACTCGCCATAACGCTTGGCGCTATAAAAAATCGTTCGTCCCACCACCGACTCACTGGTGGGGGAGTACCGTGGCGCTAGCTTCATAAGCCAGATAACATCTGCGGTACCGAAGTCGGCTTTTGTATTATGGTCACGTTACTCGGCTACTCGCCCAAGCGTCGCAGGCTCGTCTCGCGACCTTCAATCCCTACAGATCTTTACACCCACCATGATGATTTCAAATATTTCATCAGCTGCACTATATCTTATGTAACGTTCAGTTTTGCTTTCCATGGTTGTTAGTTCACCCCCTCCCCAGATTTCGAAACAAACTTTTCGTAAATACCAAATGCAGGTGCTTATTTTTGTATCACGTAGATGAATTACGTACTTTTGCATAATCCGAGTGCTGCAATGTGTTTGTCTGAAGTTGGAAAAACAAGAGGATGACGACGACGAAAAAGCAAAATTGAGGAAATCCTTAGGCAGAAAGTGCGATTCCCAGACAACTGAAAAACAATTTAAAGTTGTCAATGGCTACCAGGACAAGGAAATTTGGAGCAGGCCCAAAATGCCAACATATTTCGCCAATCGATATTTGGCATCTGCAATGCATTGCAGATGGGACTGCAACGAAATTCAACATTGGCTATTTCGAGCCCTATTTCGTAAGATGCCGATTACGCCTTAATGAAACTTAAATTCATTAATTATATTTAAGATAATTGATTTGCTTCTCAGTAATATATTTGATAGATGGGGTAAATTTGTTTTCACTGACGTGCCTTGCCAATTTAATTTGAGGCTAAAAATGCATTTATTAGGAGTAAAAGGGGCCTATGTCCGTAACATAGGATAACTTGTAATTCGAGTTATATATGTTATGTAATTGTATGCCGGCTTTCTGGCACAGAGGTAGCACGTCTTTCTCGTGTTCTGGGAGTCCCGGTTTGGGCATGGTTATTTTTCTATGCGCTATCTGTGAGATCCGTGACTGTGCCCCCCTCCCTGTGAAAAGGAGCTGTGCAAGCAAATGTGGTGAGTGTGTAGCTAAGTCGTACTCTTGACCCTAGATGGCGCTACTTCCAAAACAAGAGACGCTCCTTTCGGCTTCAAACTGCTGCTGTATCAGCGGGGGGGGGGGCTTGACCATAGGCAAGTGCCATAAGTAACAACAACAACATGTAATTGCATAAGCTATGTAATGAGTAGGATTCGATTTGATTTGATTCCATGGAAGAAACAAAATCTTCACCATATGAACTTTAAAATCAGCATATAAAATGGTACTTTAAATCTTTTAAAAATTCCTCCAAATTTTATATGTACAATAGCATTTGAATAAGTATCAATAATTAAAACCAAATCATGAATTATCTTAATTTAACGAAATAACTTTATGATCACCAACTAGGTAAAATTGTACTCAGAAATTAATACGCTCATTTTTGGGAAATAATTATTTTCATAAGATATTACATAACAAATTCTTGTGTTAAGTTTTTCTAAAATTAATTATTGCATTTTATGAGTAATATATTGTGTGCTAGATTAGAATGATTCAATATTCTTTTTCAATCACAGGTGCAAGTATAATTTTCGGTGGCAAAAATCAATTATAGATAACGTTAATGGACTGCGTGGCTTTCACGAGATGGCGACTGAATTTCAATCTCAGACAGGTGAGTGCATTTATTGAGAGGTAGGGAAGTGTAAAACAAAGACCTGACCATGGAGAAAGGATAGGATTACAAGTAACAGTGTATGAATAGTGCAACATTGTATCGATGATGTGAATTGCCATGAATCAACGCACAATACTACAATTATGCATTGCATAATTGTATTTGTATTGAATTTGTCGTATTTTTTGCTGCTTCGGTTTACTTATCGTGCGTTCACAATATTGATTACTTCAATTGCATATTGTAAGACAATGTAGCATAGCTGTATTTTGAAATATTTTACTCACGTCGTTTCCTAACTTATAAAAATATAATCCTTGAGACAGTTTTTACGTCACACTCGCCAACATGTCAGAGACAGACTAAATATAATTAAATCCGAGTGAATTTTATTTCAAGAAAGCTGTCGTATGGCAACTAGCCAATTACATTTTTAACCAAGACAATGAACACATTTCGAAAAAATTTTATCTTCCGAAATTTGCTTTTCTTAACAGCCCTTTTGCTCTAAAAATAATGCAACGAAAATTGTATATCACTATTAAGTTAATCTAATCAGCAAATAAAAATGTGTTTCCTTTAATTTTCTCGAATACATTAACATTGAAGGGCGTTTTATGTTATGCTTTTGGGGATGAGGTTTTTGGCGTCAACGAAAATTTGTAGGCAAAAAATAAAAATTTTATTATTTGCACGAGCATCTCAAAAAAACAGTTTTTAATGACGTATTGCCATTGCATTTACAAAAGCTCTGATTTTTTAAAAAAGTTAATGACTACAGCAAATAAAACTTAGAAAAATGGCATTTTGAATACGTGATTATATAAAAATTAATAAATAGGAAATGGGATATTTTTTTAACAATAAATGCGAGCCAAAGTTTTTTGGATCGTTTGCCATACTAAAGTGACTCATTCAACGAAACCATTAAAATGAATAATAAATATAATTTAACTTGCACGAGCACGTGGTGCTTGGCCGTTCAAGAAATGATGTCCTGGCATGACACATTGAAATATACATAACAGATTTCATTTTAATCTTAATTTTTTGTTGTTGTTATAGTTGTTTGTTTTTTAACCATTTTAAACACACTCAGACAAACATAATTAAAAAAAAACTATTTCGAAATTTATATGTCGAATTTTTGAATGACCGGAATGCCATTTTTTTATATTCTGAAATCGACAATATTGCATGTATTGTTATATTGTCAACAACATTGTATTAATAATATTAACAACTATTATTAAATACTTATGTTTATACAAATGAACCTTGTTCAATCATAAGTATTTTGTAATAGTTATATCTGAAATAACTATCATAGAACATCTTATTAAAATTGATAATGAAGTCACCGTTCTTTTCCTTTGAATACAATTAGTGACCATGAAAACAGCATTACGTCATCTCTCATTTCAATTATTGCTGTCAAATATTGGATTTAGAGAGAAGCCATTTGTCAATGTCTTGTTACGTGATTGAAATTATTAGTTGTTGTTTTTTTATCTTAGGAAATTTTGCAAACGTAAAAACAATAAGAAATGACGCAAAGAGTTGAATGGACATCGAAAGAGTGACATAAAATGGTGTCAAGTGTATTATGATTAATCACATTTTTCCTTTTTATAATTGTGGCATATAACTATATCTTAACAGATTGCATTCTAAAATTTTAAAAGAAAACAATAACTGAAGAAAAAAGAAGAGGAGGAAGAATATTCCATTTTTCACCTTGTCCGGGGTAGGTATGAGTAGTGCTGGGAAGCGAACTGGACTTCTTTTCCGGTCGTCGGATTGAGTGTACTTTGCGTTCGAGTCCGGAGTGCCCGGTAAAAGAGGCAGAGAATAACCGCCTTCTTTCATCTTCTCTTCGTTCGTTTCCTACGAATAAAAAATTTCTAGTAAATAATTAGATTAAAAACGAATGCATCAGTAGTTTTTACAATTTAATAATAATTTTATTTTAATCTATATTTAGGTTCACGTGTATTAAGAATGCAAACGCGACCAGTTATGCGCCATGTAAATAAATATTTAACACCATATTCGCATACTAAATCTACTCCTACTAATAATACTACAAATACCACTACTACAACTACAAATAATACTAACGCTACAATAATACTACAAACACTACTACTACAACTACAAATAATAATAACACTACAAATCTACTACTAATAATATTATTTAAATAAGCATTTGAATTCATCAATACAAATGTGTCTGTGTTTTAATACATCTTTTATTTTATTTTACAATTTCTTCTTTGTTTATTATTTTTTTGCTTCGAATTTTTCTTTAATAATATAATTCTTATTCGTATATTGAAACTTCAGATAAGAGAGTTCTTTTTAAAATTAATTCTTTAGAACACTATATTTAATTCATTTAATGTCATTTTCTGCTCACATTACAATTTTTTAAAAAAATTGTTGATAATAATAAATGAAGCTAAAAAATTAGATTTAAAATCATGACAAATAACTAATAAAAATACTTTGCTAGTCATAAGAATAAATAAAAAACCGTAATCGTTTGGTTTTTGGCTATTATAATACAATAGCGGAAAGTAATTTTTTTTCTTACAATATAGGAGCAGTAATTAAATGCCTTGGTAGTAAAAATTCGATAATTTTTTTTTAAAGTTTGCATAGGTTCTAAATATTAATATCTTTTAGGACTAACTATAAAGCTAATCAATATGTTGATATACATATTTTCTAATGTGTAAAACATAAAAAGTAATTTCACAATTAAATCAATATAAATTTAACGTATTATTAATTCTAAAAACATATATGTAATTGAGATTACACATTACATTAATGCATAAGAAGATGAGGTGTTTTAACGAAAATGGAAAACAGTATAAAGTAAATTATACTTAGCAAATCATTAAAAAAATCTCATTTAGATTTTAATGCACAAACTAGAATTATATTAACGTTAAAAACTATATAACATAGAATAAAAGATTATTTCAATAAGTGATATGATTACTTTTGTTTTTGGGAGCAGCAATTAGGAGTGAAAGAATTATTGTTCCTTATCTGATCTTGAATTGATAACTATTAGCAGTTATTATAAATTAATTAATGGAAGTTTTGTAATATGCAATTACATATAGATAATCTGTTTCAGAGAGCTTATAGCCGATACAAGCAAATACCAATAATCAATTCAATTGTTTAATTCAGATGAAGTATGCAGAGTTTTAATTTATGTTTGTTGCCGCTCCCCCTTAATTTTTAAACGGTGATAACTTAAACCATAAAGATGGCGTCTAGGTATTATAAAAAAGGCAATGGGCTACTCAGTGGGACAATTTACAACGCCATCTATAGGCAAACTTTGGAATTAGTTTTTCTATCTCTTAAACGGTGAAAAATACAAGAAAAATTCAATTAAACAGGTATAGAACATTCTCGATTTAGTATGAAAAAATATTTGTGCACATTAATACTTAAAACATACACTCAGGAAAATAATTGAAATTGATTTGAAAGCTCAATTAAGTGAGTGAATCAAAGTAAATTTTGTAAATGTGTGTGTATGTGTTTTTTCTATACAGATTTTTATTTGATGGTAAGATATGGGCAGTTATTTGAACATCGGAGAACTGACAAGTCTTTGTAAAATTCGAAAACATCCCTTTTTTTTTGCATCGAGTCAATTTTAAAGCTAATCTCGAGGAACAATATTTATCGTAATTCTGGAAAAACTACAAAGATGACGTTTTTAAAGCATTTTTTAAAAAAAGTTACTGACCTGAACCAAAGCTTAATTTACTTGACAGTGAATCAAACACATTTTGATTTATTTGCTACTTATAAATTTTAAAAAAATTAAATTAAACTTTAAAAATATCTTTTTAAGAAGAATGACATTACAATTATCTCTATAAAAATAAATACCTATTTGTTGTTTGAACTATATAGAACTCCATCTCCTTGATGGAATAGAACGAAATTTGGCACACATGATCTTTAAAACCTAGGAAATTTAACTGTGCTAATAAAAAATAGCTACACCCCACTAAGAATGAGTGGAGTAGAAAGATTTTGTGTTTTTCCTCTATAAGTTCAACTGAAATTAGTTTTACATCAAAAATATTTCTCATTCAAAATAAAAAAAATGATAAAATTAATTAATCTTTTAATTATATAAATTTTAAGGATTGGTTTCAGTAATTAGTTATCGCCTTTTAAAGGTAAAAAAAATGAAATAATCAATGAATATATTCTTTTATGCACTTCTTCCATGCACTCAAATATTAACTTTTGTTTTTGTGGTGAACTTGATCCAGATAAAATCTAAACGTGTCCCATTTACGATCTCATCGTAAAACTCACAGTTCTATAATTGATGGTTAAGGTTAAAAGAAGAGAAACCAATAAATTTATTAGCTAATCTTTTTCACAGCTCCCTATTTGGAATGTGGCCTATTTTTCACGAAACAGAATTGTCCTCGAAGCACGTGGCTTTTGAAGTGGAAAAAAAATAATGAACACAAGGTGAGTTCGAAAAAATAGTTCACGCCTATTAATCTGACAATAAAATTCACGTACGATTCGATTGGATTTTTTTTATTATTTCTTTCTTATTTATTTAACAGCCGCGTAAACGTAAACATTGTCATGAAATTGCGGCGTCTGCTTGTCCCTGATGAGATGACATAAATATCTAAGCTGAGAAGTCGTGCTGCTGATAAATAAATCGTTTGCAGATCGGAAGGAAATTTAACCGACTCTTCATTTCCTTTAAACATTTTTAGCTTATGGGAAATGGCACACATGAACGATAGTTAGCTTCAAATTAACTCCTTTTATCGTTCGTCAAAACCGTTCGTTGAAAAAAAAAAGGAATATTAGAGAATTAGAATATATAATAAAAGGCAGAATATTGATTCTAGTTCCACGTGTTCCGAGTAAAATCGATAATGATGTTTTATTCAAAATGGCTCCCAGAAGGCTAGGGAGGGGATTTATCAATATATAATTATTCTTACTCTACAATTAAGTGGATTGATTTTTCTTTGCTAAATATGTAAACTTATAAGTTGATGGCGTTCTACTATTTGTTTTGCGACAGTATTAAAATATTTTATTGTATTTTAACAAAGAAAACAATTTTATTTTTTATTTATTCACCATGGTATCTTATATCGAGAAAAAGGAAATTTGAAGAATATAATTTTCTTGTCAGTATCATATTTTATCGTCTGTCCTATTAACAGCTGAGCCAATTTTGATAAAAACTAGTAATTTTATAATTTTTTATAATATACTAGTTGAACTAAAATCATTATAAAGTGAACTGCTAGTATTTAAGACAGTATATGAATTCAGATAGTTATTTCACAATTTATTGGCAAAGAATGGATGAAAAAAATACAGTAATTAATTAGGATGAATTTGTTATTAAATAATATCTTAAAAAATAATTCTTTTGAAAAATTGGAAATAGTTAAGTTGGCCTAAATCAAAGAATGGTTTAAGCAAATTTCATATCACCACTTTTTACTATTTTGGAAGAACTCTTTATCAGTAGAGTTAATCGTTTATATTTTCTAATTTTTGTTATAGATGCATATTTAGTTATAATTATTTGAAACTTTTTAATTAAATATTTTAAATCAGGTTAACTTCCTGATTAGTATTTGCTTACAAAAAATATAAGAATATGATCTGTAAGAAGATTTCAGACCAAGAAATTAGTTTATATTTTTTAATGAGTAGCGGGACTATCTTTCTAAGAACATTGTATTGTCCTGGAGTAAAACCTCTTAATTATATATCCTGAAATGATGTCACATAAATGAATTTGAAAACATTGGCAACAAGCTGTTCTGCCTTTATTTAAGTTAAGAAATAATATTCATAAAGTCATTTTGATTTTTAAAATATTTTAATAAAATATTAGGAATAATCATATTTTACTAAGTTTCTTTTCACTTAGCATTAAAAAAAATCATTTTTCTCTTTTATTTGTTTTAATTTGAGAGCAATAATTCAAAGATGGTGGCACAGGAATTTTCGTAGCTTTATTGATATCTTTTATCAAAAAAAGTAAGAACACTTCTTCTTAGAAAGTTAAAACCCAGTATCGTCAAAAAAAAAAAAAAAAAAACGAGCAATGAAGCCCAAGATATTTCAATATTCTTTATATTCAATATCAGATTTTTAACTTTATAAATTCCAATCGCATTAGTATTTTTTTTTATCTACTACACTTTCAGATGATTCATTAGTGCTGATCTCAAAATAAATTCGCTAATTTGCTTACATTTCTCTCTACCAAACGATTATACATGTATAAAAAAATTAAAAATTCATCTGAATAATTTAGAAATAAATGAAAGTGAATAATACATATGTAATGTGAATGCTTAAAGTATGAACCAGGTCAGTTCTTTTTAAATCATTTAAATGTATTCCATCTTCAAAATGAGGTAGGATAAAAGATTTAAATTAATTTATTATAGTTGGAAAAAAGTTTAATTTGTGTGTGGGAATTCATGTTTTTTCTTTGACCACACATCTCTGACTGATTTGTTACAGTCGTTGATACATGGTGGCGCTGTTTCTGATGCGCATGCTCATTTGACATAAATTCGGGGACGATAAATCTAAATAAATTAGATTAATCGGGAGAGAGAAATAGAAGAAAGGATACTGGAAATAAGCCAATTTCTGAATTTTCTTGTGATTAGAAGCTTAAAAATATACCTATTTATTCGCCATTTGCGCATGCGCACTATCGATTTTTCATGTAATTCTGAGTAGCAGCTGAAACAACTCGAAGCGTTCTTTTGGTTTGATTTCAAATTGCTTTATTGCAACGAGCTTTCTTCACTAAATAACGCTTACAAGACGTGATTAAAAACTATAATCGTATTTAATCGCAATGACCATCAAACATTTATAAAGGAATGTTAATATATATGACAAAAAAATGAATTTCTGAAATAATTTCATGAAGTATTGTAGTTTTGCTATCCATTATTGAAAAAAAAAAAGAAAACACACACACACTTTTTTTTTTAAATCGTTAAACCAATTTTTGTAGTTTGAATTTCATATTTTTTATTTCATCAATAAATTACAGGATTAAAATTTAACGGCACTTTTTCATTTCTTAAGCTTTGGTATTTGCATTAACGTAAAGAGGGGCGAATTACCACTTTTATGTCGATAACCATAAACAGCTATTTCAACCTGTCCAAAGATACACAAATAAATCTAATTGACCGGAACGTCGCAACAGCATTGGTGGAAAGTTAGGATGAGTCTTAAGGAACACGGTACGATTCTTCCCTTACGGAGATACGTCCCGTCATCGATAGGGAGTAGCTGACCCGACATCATTTCTGTACCTACCAAGATGGTGAGGTACAGAACGTATGAGGTACCTTCCAAAAGAGGATAGAATTATATATAGAATTTCGATAAAGGCATTCAATCAAATACGAAACCGAACAAGCTGTTGTAAATGACATAAAATCAACGGCAGTCCGGTTAGAACTGAACCGAATGCAAAGATGAACCTTCCGGTTATTGCTAGATTAGATGAAACTTTAAAAAAAATACAGATCACAAGGCCTTTAAGACACCTTTGTTGTTGTAACAGTTAACTTGGCAATGCATAAAAAGTGTCATGAAATCGCATTAAAACTAATTCAATTAGTCATGTTGGCATGAACATCGGTAGTTCACAGTTTAAAATGATTCTCCAAAGCGACGTGGATCTGGAGGGGAAAAAATCGGCTTTATCAGCATTGGCAAAAGAACAGAACCAGTTAGGATGATCAAACGATGACGTGTTTGTGTGTTCTCTTACATTGGGATTCACTGCCGAAGCGTTGATCTCATCTTTGGGATTCATCTCTGGGCTGTTGGGTCTTTTATTCTCTTTCCCTTTGTGGTTGCTCGAGTCCTCTCCATCCATTGAGGAGCCGGCACCTGGAAGCAGGAAATGTATGTTAGTCGTCGTTTCGGAATTATTATCGTTTGCATTTTTTTTTTTTTTTTGTCTCGATATCGATTAAAATGTCAGCGCGTCAATCGATAATGCTTGCAGATGAAAAAAGGAGAAAAATAACACTCTTTTAAAGAACGAATGATGTATTTTGAGAAATAAATTTATTATAATCTGTGACAAACTCAAGATCACTGTGCAGGGAAAATTGTATAATGTATTATTACACACGGGTAAATAATACCAGTTATAATCTCAATACAATCTATACTACTATTATAAATGTGAAAGTTTGGATGGATGATGTAAGTCACGCCAAAATGGCCGAAGGAAATTGGATGAACTTTAGCAGATATAGATTATAGTCTACAGAAGAACATAAATTAATTTTTATTCCGGTTAATTGAGAAGTTAATTTTTTATAAATTAAAAACTTAATTTTCCATCAAAAAATAAAAATAAAAAATCTGAAAAAATCTGCCTGAGCTTTTTGAATCGTTTGTTTTTATTTTTCTATTTCGAGTATTCTTTTAATATTATCTTTTCTAAAGGAATTCTTTGTTATTTATAGTAGTATTTCCCGACAGAACGCCTTTTTCACCAGAACAAAAAATTTTTTAAAAAATCTAATCGTTTGTTTTTATTTTTCTGTTTCCGTTTTTCATTTTAATATTATCTTACTATTCTAAAGGAAGGTTTATTAAATTTTTTTCTTACACTGTTCTTGTGTTAATATAATTCGATATTTCCTATTCATGTCTCTTGATTTTTTTTCTTGCTGTACATATTCCTTTTGCCTATTTTCATTATTTTCGATTAAATTTTTAAAAGTACCTTTATAGTTTCAAGTACATAGCTTTTAAGTAGTTTTTTCCCCCACGCTAATGATGTTAGACGTAACATGTTTTCGACCATTTATTTCAAACAACTCTGTTTATTTTCGTAGTGTATGATAAATTTAAAATTAAACATTGTTAATTAATATATCCTTTGATTTCTTCAGAAGTGCTTTTGAATAAAAAATAAAACAGATGAATTGAGAATACATTTTTTAATCTCCATGGCGTTACCCCAACTGGTGGTTAAAACTTCCGCTTTTGCGTTGCTCCAATTGACGTTGAAAATTTATGCATGCATACTGTTTTGATAACATTATACATTATGATTAGACTGTCAGTTCTCATATATACACATCAAAATTTCCACGCGCACGAAGTCGCGGAGAAGAGCTCGTTAAGAATAATTCCGAAAGAATTCCAAATTTTTTCAGAAGTTATTCCGAATATATTAAATAATCTCCAAAAAATGTAAAGCTTTCGTATGTAAGTTTTTAAGAGCAATAGATTGAAGTTCTCATTAAAGGAAATAGAATAAAGTATACGTGAATGGAAAAATCGCAATATTATATAAATTTTGATCGAATGGATATGCCAACGAATAAAAGATTGCTCAAACTTCATATTTGGTTTTTCCCCCTTAAAACAGCAATAACAACAACAATAGTGCCCATGTATGGATCTTGAAATATCCAAGTGTATATATAGTCACATGTTCACTTTTGTACAGACATGATTTAAAGATAAGGATTGATAAAACACTTTCTCTTTGTAAAGTGGCTTTGGTAGTGACTTACTCATTATGCAAATGTTTCATTATCGCTTATCCGAGAATAGAAGCTGCTAGAAAATTTTGCAACAGAAATTGTTCTATTATTCCTTGTTATTTACTGTCAAGATAAAATTTCTTATTTCTTTCATTTACCATAACTGGGTAGTGTGATAATCTTCTAATTCTGCTGAATTCAATCTTATCAGTCACTGAATTAGCTGTTCGAACAATGGTGGTTCGTCAAGTACGAGCAATGCTGGTAAAAATTGTTTACTACGAATAAATAATAAAAATTTAATCTAAAAAGCAGTTTTACCTTTAAATAGATCACAATTTTTAATTATAATTATTTTAATGATGTTAAATCCAATATTGTATTCTCCCTTCAATCTTTTATTAAATTGTCACAATACAGCAAGTATTAAGTTTAGATTTCTAATAAAATTTTAAAAAAATAAAAAAAAGATTAAAATAAAATCTGCTATGCATATTTCAATGTATCATGTCAGAGCGTAATTTCTTGAACGGCCAAGCACCGCGTGCTCGTGCAAGTTAAGTTATATTTTTATTCATTTTAATTGTTTCATTGAATGAGTCACTTTAGCATTGCCAACGATCCAAAAAAACTTTGTCCCGCATTGATTGTTTTTAAAAAAATATCACATTTCCTATTTATTTCTTTTCATATAATCGCGTGTTCAAAATAGCATTTTTATAAGTTTTATTTTCAGTAGTGATTAATTTTTTTAAAAATCAGAGCTTTTGTAAATGCGATGGCAACACGTCATTAAAAGTTAATTTTTTGAGATGCTCGTCCAGATACTAAAATTTTTATTTTTCATCTACTGGTTTTAGTTAACGCCACAAGCCTCATTCCCAAAACAAAATCATATTCTGATATGATAATAATATATTTTTCCATTGGCTGATCTGGACAGAATTCTTTCAATATACAATTTTGGCATACTCAATATAAACCATATCTCAATATTCATATATCTAATTAATTGTGTTTTTTATTTCTCGTAACAAAATGCACTCACAGAATATATAGCAAGCGTTAAAAAAAATTGACATTTGATGAAACACGATATTTTTTTAAGACAGAAAATACATTTTTGAAATTATCATCTTTCTGTTTGTCTATAGATTTGATGATTCAATTAGAAGGAAGAAATTTGATGCATTAATTGATACAAATTTATAGATTTCCATTAGAATTTGAACGAAGCAGTGTATCTCTCCGGTTGTCTGAGTACAAGCGAAAATGATAATTATAAAATTTAATGCAAACTTAATAAAATTTTATGCTCTGTTTTAACATCTAAAAGGTAGACCCGTAATCAAATTTAGAATTAAACCCATCGAAGAATTAACCTTCTATCGGCCTGTCTTTTTATATGTAATAATTCAAAGAATCAAAAATTTCTTCAATTATTACAACTCTCACGTGAGATAGGGCAGCGGAGGATTTATGGTAAGTATTCGGATTCGGAATGGTTGGATTATAAATTCGAAACTCGATTCCATCGAAGAATAACTATCTAAATCCAGTTCTTATTAAGTCCGTCATTTTCAAACAACTCTCGCAGATTAGCGCAGAAATTTGGAGAGGACAGTCTAGCACATGCATCTCCCTCGTTATTTGATCTCAGTTAAAAATTACAAGTTCCATGTCAAAACACCCCCAGTGTTGCTTCAAGACGATTCATTAATGGAATGAAATTAAATTAAAATGTGTTTTTCAGATTAGCTAATTTTTGCAGAATTGAAAGGCTATATAGTGTCTATAATGGGGAGGTTATAAGGTAGAGAAAATATAGTGTCTATAATGTGGAGATTCTGAAAAATTTACAGTCTTGAGATTCATTGAAGTCTCAAGGTCAAATGTTCGACTGTTTAAAATTATTCCGTTTCACCTACTAGAAAATATAAATTTAAGTTAAAGGCCTTTGGTGTTCATCATGTAATAAAAGTTTTAAAACTTCAATTACGTTTTTTATTAAAAATCATCAAAATTGTTAAAGTTTTTCTTCATTTACTACAACGAATCACTTCGGAAATCTTATTGCACAAAAACTTTTTTATGACACTTTAAAATTGAAAAATCTAATTTTTTTAATGTAATGTAAGCTTTATTTCCAAACATTTTTTTTCTCCAATTTTTATAAATTCAAGTATTTTTTACAATAAGACTTTTTATTAGTTTAGTCTCAGGATTTATACTTTCCCTGAGTTCGAAGTTAATCTTCCAGCAACAAATTTGTAAAAAAAAAAAAAAAAAAAAAAAAAAAAAAAATCTTTACCGTTTAACGTAGAAATAGAAGAAAATATGATGACAATATGAAGAAATGAAAAGATTTCGTTAGATTTTTTTCAAATGATTTTTAAGCCAGAAGTTGTGACTTGATGGCCAAATAACTTCCAATATTAAGTTACGTTAAAAACTTTTAAACTAATTTTAAAACGTTAGTGCAATTTTCCATTGGTAATCAAAGGGTTGATACTTTTACTTCTTTTAAAAGCATGTTATTGCTATTGTGTAACTAAAATGAAATTTTTTAAATAAAATAAAAATTTCAGAAACACGAATCAAGCCTAAAAAGGAATCTTTTGCTTGATATTCAAAATCAGTTTGTATTTTTTAATTTGTCCATTTACGATAAGTTTATTAAATTTAAACGTAGTTTATTTATCTGCATGTGCCTAAAAAACCTGCCTATTAAGGATCTTTTATTTCTAGACGTACCGAGCTTTTCGATTACAAGTCAAAAACTTCCTTCTATGACAAATGATTCATTTTAATCAGATTATTAAAAAGCATCCTCCCCTCTTCACGCCCAAATAAACAATTCCAAATCTGGGAAATAAAATAAAAAATAATAAAATGCACTTCTCAATGTCAACGCCGCATTTTTTCGCTATTTCATTCCTCCTCTCTAGACAACTTTTAACTTTGACCTACTTGATTTATCAAGCGATCCGGTTACAACACAACCGCCGACCGCGAAAGGCGAATCCAATGAAACTGAATGCTGCCGATAGCCGGGCGCCTATCTGTCACTCCTTGAAACGAAACACCCCGTCGACGAAACAAAAGACCGCTTAAATTAACTAATAAAGACGAATGGCAACGGTTTAATGAGCTATTGAGCATTTTATGATGTAGCTCTATTAGAAGCAGATTTGTATAGCTGAGTGATTGATTATGCAGTCTTGTTGTCTAAACGTGATATTCTATTAAAGAAATTTTATTTTGCTTTAAAAGTTAATTTCTAGAGCAGAATTGTGCAGTTGAAAGGCTCGTAATCCTAATGTCTCGTAATCCTAATCACTATCCTCTATTCGACATATTCTAATTATGGCCCAATAATTAATTTCTAAAGCTGTAATAGCTGAATGGCCATATAGTGTCTCGTACTTTAATCATGTCCTTCTACATCACACATTCTAATCGTGGCGTAATAGTTACTTCTTAAAGCTGATTAGAGTACTTTAGAGACTATATAGCGTCTTGTATAGCTGTAAGTTGTCTCGCATAGTCCAATAATTAGTTTTTAAATCAGACATGTCCTGCTCATTTACTACACAGCATTTTGCTGTCTAATTTTAATCTTCTACTCTACATATTCGAACGCCAGTTTTTTGGCACAGACATAGCGATTCTTCCTCGTGTTCTAGGAGTCCCGGTTCGGGCATGGCTGTTCTTCTGTGTGCTATCTGTGAGATGTGTGAATGTGCCCTCTTCCCTGTAAAAGGGGGCCGTGCAAGCAAATGTGATGAATGAGTAGCAAAAGTCGTACCCTTGGCCCTAGTTGGCGCTACTTCAAAAAACAAGAGACGCTCCTTTCGGGTTAAATCTGCAGTTCTATCAGCGGGAAGCTTGTCCATAGGCAAGTATCATAGGTAACAACAACAACAACAACAAAGTATTCGAATTCCTGGTTAGAAGTTAATTTCTAAAGTAGAATTAAGTAGTTAAAAAGCTATATAGAGTATCGTATAATTAATTAATCATAGCTTTCTTGCCAAAACACTGTGAGTGTGGCCCAATTATTAGTTTCTAAAGAAGTAGCAACCGAATGACAGACTATAATGGCCCATGATCTAATCGAGTTCCTTTACACCAAACACTCTAATCGCAGCCTTAAAGCCAATTTCTAAAACGGGTTTAAGTACCTCAGAGTATACAGTATCTCGTATAGTTTAATTGCGCATTTTTACTCAACATATTGTAGCTATGGTCGAATAGTTAATTTCTAAAGCATATCGATATTTGTGCTTTCAAATTGTAAATCTCTACACCACATATTCTAATCATGACAAATAGCTAATTTCTAATGCAGAATTGAAAGGTTATAGATTTAATGATAATGATTAAACTATATGTCACATATAATTTAATCTTGGTACTCTTGCCAAAACAATGTAATTGGGGTGCAGTTGTTAATTTTAAAGAAGATATGTGCAACTGAATTACTATATAGCGTTAATTGTAACCTCTTACTTCACATATTCTAATCTTGGACAATAGCTGATTTCTAATGCAGAATTGAGTACTTCAGAGACTATATAATTGCTCGTATAGTCTAATCACAGTTCTCCGTTCAATACATTGTAATTGTGGCACAACAGCTCATTTTTGGAACAGTAACTGAATTACTACATGCTGTCTTGCTGTCTAATTGCCAAACTAATCGTGTCAAGTAACTAATTTCTTAAGCAGAGTTGTACTGATGAAAGGCTACATATGCATCATATAATTTAATAATGGCTCAAAACATTATAACTGTGGCTCAATATTTAATTTGTAAAGCAGTTGTAGCTGAATAACTATACAGTGTCTCATCATCTGATCGTGTTCTTCAACCACACTTTCTAATCTTGGTCCAGTAGCCAATTTCTGTTGTTGTTAATTATGGCACTTGCCATATTGGGCAAGCCCCCCGCTGATACAGCAACAGATTTAAGCCGAAAGGAGCGTCTCTTGTTTTTGCAGTAGCGCTAACTAGGATCAAGAGTACGACTTAACTACACACTCACTATATTTGCTTGCACAGCCCCCTTTTTACAGAGGGGGGGGGCACATTCACACATCTCACAGATAGCACACAGAAGAACAACCATGCCCAAACCGGAATTCGAATCCGGGACTCCCAGAACATGAAGAAGACGTACTACCTCTGCGCCAGAAAGCCGGCAGCTAATTTCTAAAGCATATTTATTTTTATATTTGTCTAATAATATATAATGTCTAAATCGCTAAGACTATATAATGTCTCGTCTAATCTAATCGTGGCTTTCTATTCAACATATTGTAACTGTCGCACAGTTCTTAATTTCTTAAGGAAATATGTGTTACCAAATGATTTTACAGTGCTTTGTAGCAATCGTGGCCTTTTCTATTCAACACACGCAGAATATATGTGGAATTGAAGATCGCTATCTTCTATTCTGCATATTCTTATCGTGTCCCAGTAACTAAATTCTATACCGGATTTGAATTCGAATCTATGCCATAGTACACTAAGAGAGTGTCTCGTCTGGTATAATAGTGTTAGAATGTGTTGAATAGAAAAGGCCTTTTCTATGCAACACATTCTAATAGTAGAGCAGAAGCTAGTTTCTAAAGCGGAAATTGTAACTGAAAGAGTATACAGTATCTCATATGGTACAGTATCTTAGTCACGTGGCCTTTTCTATTCAACACATTCTAATTGTACACCAGAAGATGATTTCTAAAGCAGAAATTTTAATTGAAAGAGCGTATAGCATCTCATATAATTTAATCCTCTCCTCTTATCTACACATTGTAATTGTACCCAGAGTCAATTTCGAAAGCAGATATATGTTGCTTTATTGTCTAATCGCGATCTTCTATTCCACATATTCTTATCGTGTCCCAGTAACTAAATTCTATACCGGATTTGAGTACGAATCTATGCCATAGTACACTGAAAGAGTGTCTCATCTGGTATAATAGTAGGTCTCAATTCAACAAATTCTAATCGGGGTCCAATAAATAGTTTCTAAATACTTTATAATAGAAATTAAACTGGAAAAGAACGTTCTAAAGGACATAGGAAAATCATGTTTTATAAATCAATGAACGATGAGATGATATAATTTAACATACTTTAG
The DNA here is from genome assembly GCA_026289955.1 of Argiope argentata. Classification (NCBI taxonomy): domain Eukaryota; kingdom Metazoa; phylum Arthropoda; class Arachnida; order Araneae; family Araneidae; genus Argiope; species Argiope argentata. The sequence goes on along the minus strand of JAOUZG010036556.1, from coordinate 159,186 downwards.
CAAATATATCTGACATTATTATTTTAAATAAAAAATGTTTCATGTTTCTTGCGAAAAACTGACCGCCTAACGAAGATTTTAATTTAATTATTCTAAGCGAACCAACAGTAACGTAAAGTAAAAATCGACCATTGATTAGCAAATTTGTTTCGTTGCGGACAACAAAATTTTTTAAAACAGTAATGCTTCCAGCTTCATAACTGCGATCAAAATTAGTCGTAGAAAATACGAACTTTTTATTTGTTTCTATAAAATGGCAGCGTGTCCAGATTACTTTTCTAAAAATGGCTAATAAGATTGTATAACTTTTTAACAATCCATTTAGCGATTCAAACAACATATAATATGATATGATCTTTATTATCATGTGAGAACATGATGTTGTTTGGATTATGGGGTTTTGTGGTGTATCAAAAAAAAAAATTGGGCAAGAAATTTTTTATTGGTAGATAGCGAGTCATCTGACCTATGACATGTGAGGTTTGTTTTGCCAGTATTGTTTGAGATATGTAATTAAATTTATTATCAATTGCTTTTGTTTATAGTTTCTATGAAATGTCGTCATCTTCCAATTTGTTTACGATTAGTTACTTTTAAATAATTAATCTCGCACTCAGAAGACTACCGCTTGATTTTTTATATTTGCAATCACTTTTAATCGGAAATCTGTACCTAACTTTAACAGTTTAGAAATCAGCTATTAGTCACTGATTAGAACGGATATTTTGTGTATCTGTATAATAATAGAGTAATAGAGTGTCTAGTTTAACCAGGACTCATATCTTATGCAATATATTTTATTGTTGTCAATCATAGTATTAACTACAAAAAAAAACAATAGGGATTCAATGGTTTTATGAAGCAAGACGATTTTGTGATGCTTGATAGTCATCATCACTATGGAATATATTGTAGCAAATTTTAATTGTTTTTATTCAAAAGAAAATAATACAAGTCATGTAAATTATTTAAAAATTGCATGTCATGTAAAATAAAGTGTCGTCATTTTAAAAAATAATTCATAGAATTTTAAATTGGTGTACAAATTCTTTTTGTGAGTTAGTACTTTCTAGAAATATCGCTGACTCAAATATTTCCCATGAAATATCACACAACAGCAAATGCATGTACTGATGATTGTCAGCTGACTATATATTATTTATTCCTCCATCAGAATATGATGTTACTTCGTTGTGAAAATATATCCACGAACTATTCGCGAACAGTTCAGTTTTACAAATGTATACGCGATATAAAATAATGTTGGGCGATATTTTAATGCTGATATTTTGAAGATATCGTAACTGCATCTTAATGTATTTTGTTTTACAAGAATGGGCACTAGTCTTGGGGTTGGTAGTGAGAGGGGAATAACACAACGATGGGAGTCAAGGGGAGGTGGTTAAAAATTCTGATGCGTCAGTCCCAAGGGTAGCATTTCCCATTCATCATTATTGAATTTATGCCATTTTTTAAAGTACGAGGAGGGGACGAAAAATTAACGCCATGCATCTGGCAATTATTTATGCTAAGCCATCGATGACAAATGGAGGGGTGGAGTAATTAGCTAATGCCACAGCTGCCACCCTCCCTACGCCATTAAGGGGTAAATGTCATAGACAGAATAGAACTGTAATTATCTCATATTTTGAAGTCAAATACAACATAAAGAGGGAAAAAATAATACACCACTGTAATGAGGGATCCATAACTCCCCCCCCCCCTCTTATTCAAGGCTATGTTTAGGGGTTAACGAAAAGGGCATCCACCAAGGGTGCAGTCGTAGAGAAAGGCTGCAAAAATGGCCATTGATAAAAGTTTAGGAGGATAGTTAAACTTGCCTGAAAATAAACAATATTTGATCATCTATGAAAAAATTACTGAAACATAGTTTTTTGAAGGGATAATGTGAAAATAACGAAAAATTAATATTAATATAACCCACAAAGAAATGCAGCATTGGAATTCTGCAAGTGGTGCAGAGTGGCTTCTGTACGATCCTCCGTGCGTTGCTGATAGACTAAAATAAAGATGAAGAGATAGTATGACTGGGCCACTGATACATTTAGAATCACCCGTCATCAACCGTATCGAGGGGTTGACGAGAATGACGTCATTCTCAAGAAAGGACAACAAAAATTACCATTGATAAAAGTTTAGAAATTGGATTTTAAACTTCTCTTCAAAATTATAACATTTCATCATGTATTAAAATATTTACAGAAAGTTAGTTTTTTGAGGGGGAGGGGATATAAAAATAATGCATATAAATCCAGTAAATAGGGATGCGCAGCTTTGAATTTCTGCCAGGGGGACAGAGTCACCTCTCTATATTCTACTCGCGTCGCTGATAGACCAAAGTAAAGATGAAAAGATAGCATCTGATAAAGTAAAAATCAATCAATCTTGCTTTATCAGACCGTGTTAAGGGGTTGGAAGGGATGACGCCATTCAAAAAGAAGGTATACAAATATCACTGGGGAAGTTTAGGAGTTGCATTGTTCAATTTATAACAAAATTTGCTTATCTCTAAAATATGCTACAGAAAAAATAGTTTTCTGAGAGAGAGCATAAAAATAACGAAACACTAATCTGAATCTAACATGCTCAGCTTTGGAATTCTACCATGCTCTCAGTATCACTTCTGTACAACTTTACTCGCGTCGCTGATAGACCAGAGTAAAGATGATGAGATAGTATCACTAGACCACTAGTGGAGCAAAAATCTCTGGGTTTTCAGTCATGCCGAGGGGTTGACGAGAATGATGTCATTCAGAAGGCAGGGGTGGGGGGATTGCTATTATTAAAAGTTTGTTAGTTGTATTTTCAAATTTAGCTGTAATATAATATCTTATCATCTATAAAAATAAGGGGGGGGGTAACGGTGGAATAAAAAATATAAAGAAATATTCATATAAATCTAACATATAGGGAAGTTTAGCTTTGGAATTCAGCCAGTGGCGCAGTGTCATTTCTGTAGAATCTTGTTCGCGTCGCTGAT